>NEWO01001063.1:52720-66197 GCA_003013225.1 Phalaenopsis aphrodite | reverse complement strand
CTATCTCAAAATTTGAATGACTCTGTAGGTACTCACTATCATAATCATTTCTACGTTCTAAACCCCCAATTATTTCATTTATTAGTTCTATACTCTTTCACTGCAAAGTCAACTCATTCATTAAATCATTCAGGGTAGGGGAACTAGAAGAAGGAAGGTCATAACTAGTAGAGGGGATATCTCTACTAATAGAAGGTTCTTGACTCCTACTCCCAGTTCTCCATTTTCATGGGATTCATATGTCTTTAAATTAGCTTTACTAATGGGCTTCATAGGGTAAATCCGTTCTTCATCACCTTCAGCTTCCACTCCACAAAGTTGGCAAAGTGCATAAATAAGGTCAGGATGTCCCAGACCTCCACTTGTTTCACTCCTTGCAGTGGTCAATATATTATTAAAAATGATTCTCCCCACATTAATATTTCTATTATTATAAATACAAAAATTTAGAATAGCTCTATTTCTTGTTAACTCACTATGGTGATATGTAGGTAATATAGTAGAGGAAATAAAATAGTGTCATGCTTTAGATGTGACATTCAACATGGAAGCAGAAAAATTTACCCGTTCTCATTGCTTTATCTTCCATGTCCTTTCTTGTCACTAAGAAAGTTAAACATCATTCAGCAGACCCTCCATCGTACTGAAGGTTTCATAATGGCAGCTATAAGAGTCTGGGACTACATAAAAGGAGTTAATGCAGGCGACAACAGAAAATCCTAACACTTGAACAATTTCGTCCTCAGAATAGAACACGTTGGCATAAAACTCCTTTACAATATTCGCAGCAGCCTTATTGGTGGTATACCAGAAGTTTTCCCACCTCCGTTTGGTAATAACTCGTTCAATTTCTCCTCCCCGACTCTCAAAAACTTGATCTTGTATACATTTCATCCCTTCAAACACTGAATTAAATCTCGATTGAGCCTTCGCATTGATGAAGCGAGACTCGTCTAACTCAAGTGGTTTCTTTTGTTGTGGAGCTATTTCAATCTAATCAAAATTATAGAAAAATTTCAAAATATACTTCAAATATGTAAATAATTGCTTCTAAGAGAGACTCTAAGAGTTCAAAATTAAATTCCATGAATTTATCCCCAATATTTTCTTCACATTCTCAAATTTTTGGATCTTCTCAATGTGAAAGAAATTCATGGTGAAAATAATATATTTTTAGTTTAGAGTGAAGCTCTTACCAAGAGATGATCAAATTCGGTGTCTAAATGCTTTGAAATTGCTCTCAAATCCAAGATCTTCAAGCCCTAGATCGAAACTTTCATTTTTAAGAGGAAGGGGATAATGAATAATGGCAGTTGACTGGTCAAAATAACGGTATTTTTTTGGGATCTCGCCGTCGGCGGGGTCTTCAGTGCCGTCAGCAAGCTCTATTAAATTAACATCCTATGTCTTGGGAAAAGTCCCCCATCAGGGGCGTCGAGGGCGCCGTCGGCGAGCTCTATTGAATTGGTTCAATTTTTAGATTTTTGTGATTTCCATAAATTTCAAGCCTTAACGACATCCGTTCAATCATTCTAGACATAAATTTTAAGTGATTAAATGATGTACTAACACAAATAAATATTCACAACACAAAACATCACAATTATATATAAATTCCAAGGGTTACAATACACGTGACAAGGCACACCTAAGTTTGGTATTTTCTCAAACTTAATACATTAATTCAGCATCGCAATCCAAGGCACAACACTCAAAACGTTGAAAAAAAAGGTCCTATGCTCCATCTCAACTATACAGTGATCTAAAAGTAAAATTCTAAAGCAAAGCAAACACAAAGTTCAAATCAAATTACACATAAAGACATACATGTAGCAAGGTAAATCAACTACTCATTAGATTCAATGCTTGTTTCTACTCTGAGATCACCCATTGATTGAAGATGAACGAAGAGATTATAGAAGGGTTGGTATTGGAGTTCTTTAGTAAAGTCCTCTTCTATCAATTTCAACTTTCTCATCAATCGTATCAAACTATCTTTGATATGTCCAGAGTGAGCAAATTGCATCAGAGATATTGTTAATTGCATTCATAACATTTTGTACCTCTTTCTCCCATTTCTTGATTCTGTGCAGGATGACTAGTGTCTTGTCCGGAACTAAAGGTTGAATAGGTAGTGAATTTTGAGACGATTGATCCACAATAATAGTCATATCATTTTCATCTTCATTGGCTGGGAATCTCCCAGTTGGGTCCAAAGGCTTCCAAGGTAGAAGCACCTTTTCCCAATTTTCATAAGATACTTGGAACTGACTGCAAAGTAAGAAAATTGTTGAAGGATGTCCAAGCCCATAAGTTGATCCATGAACAATCAGACCCAAAAAGGACTTCACAATTATTGATCCAATATCGATTGACAGTCCCATTTGGATGCAGTAATTCAAAATAGCACTTTCCTTAGTAACTTTACCGATCTTCATCGTCGGTAATAGTTTCTCAGAAATGAAGAAGTGCCAGTGTTTTGAAACGAGGTTTAGAAGCGTCGCTGAAAAACTAACATACCTATTTTCTCTCATTTCTTAGTCTTTAGTTTCGTCCGTTAAATATTGGTAGATCTCATTCATCAGGTTTCTTGTCGGAATGAAGTTGGAATAATGGCAGACAGGAACATTCTCGATCATATATAATTCATTGATTTGTGCAGGAGTGATAGTTATCTATCTACCTTGCACATGGACAACTCCCTGATTGACTCCATGCAAATTGACATAAAATTCCTTCACCATAGGAAAAACTACAGCAGCTGTAGTGTAGCACAACACTTCCCATATTTGTCGCACAATCATCTCTTCAATTTTCATCGATGGATTATTCAATTCTCAATTCACGAATCCTCTTTCCTTGATTAATCTCTTCTTTGTCAGCACCTTGTTGAAGATTTGTTGCGCCTCAGCACTAATGAACTTTCTCCGGTTGAACACTTGCAATCTATGGTTTTTAGGGAATTGGACGCCACAGGGATGAATTTAGTGGAGTTTCACTTCGTTTTTGGGGAAATAAGAACTTAGGAATCAAATTTTAAAGTTTAAAAGGAGTAACTCCCACCTAAAATCGCCTAAAACCATCCATTCAAACTTCAGAAATCGTCATCCAGGCCGGCCTCGCCATCGGCGGCATCGAGGGCGCCATCAGTGAGCCTTTATAATTTAATTTCCTAGACTCTCAGGAAAAACCCATCGTCGATGGCGCCGATGACACCCAAGTCAAAAATTACATAGTTTTGCTCTGGTCCAAATGCGTTCCAATTTTTTCTATGGATCCAATTTTAATGATGATTCATGGGTAAATATGAGTAGTAGAGTTCAATACTTCCACAAACTAACAATAATTTCAAATAAAAGTGCTATAATTGTAATAAAAATAAAGATAACTATGGGTTGCCTCCCAAAAGATGCTTGGATTAACGTCATCAACCCGACTTATTTAGATATTATTTAGGCTCACTGATCATTAAAACCTCCTTAACATTTGGTCTTTTACCCTCAAAATATGATTTTAATTTGTGTTCATTTACTTTAAATCTATTCCCATTCTTTTGATCTTCAATTTCAACAGCTTTGTAAGAACAAACTTGAGTCACAATAAAGGTTCCTAACCAAGGAAACTTCAATTTCCCAGGGAATAACTTCAGCCTTGTATTGTAAAGCAAAACTTCCTGTCCTGGTTCAAATTTCATCTGGTTAATCTTCCGATCATGCCATAACTTTAGTTTCTCCTTATAAATTCTATCGTTATCATACGATTCATTTCTTAATTCTTCCAATTCATTCAATTGTAACAATCTCTTCTCACCAACATTTTTCAAATTATAATTGAATTCTATAATCGCCCAATATGCTTTATGATCCAATTTTACTGATAAGTGACAAGTCTTTTCAAAAATCAGCATGTAAGGAGTCATTCCAATAGGAGTTTTATAAGTAGTCCTATAAGCCCATAATGCGGTATCCAGTCTAGTAGACTAATCTATTCTAGTTTACAGTTTTCTCAAGTATTTATTTAATCTCTCTCTTAGAAACTTCAGCTAACCCACTGATTTGAGGGTGATAGGAAGTAGAGATTTTATGAATAATATTAAACTTTTTTGTAAATCTCTGAATGTATTTATTCCTAAAATGAGATCCTCCGTCAGTGATAATCATTATGAGCATTCCGTATCTAGTGAAAATATTTTTCATTAAAAATTTTGAAACACTTTTAGCTTCACAACGAGGTAAAGCTTGTACTTCAATCCACTTTAAAACTTAGTCTACTACAATTAATATGTATAAGTTCCCAAATGTAGGAATAAATGGTCCCATGAAATCTAATCCCCAAACATCAAGGATCTCAACTTCTAACAAGAAATTCAAAGGCATTTCATTTCTTCTAAATATATTGCCTACTCGTTGGCATCGATCACAAGTTTTTATGTATCTGTAAACATCTCTAATAAGAGTAGGACAATAGAATCTAGCTTGTAAAATTTTATAAGCAGTTTTATCAATCCCAAAATGTCCTCCAAATTTAGAATCATGACATTTCTGAATGATTAGCTCAGTTTCTTCATAAGGTACACATCTTCTCACAATAAGATCCTCACATTGTTTATATAAATAAGGCTCATCCCAAAAATTTGCTTTCGCATCATGAATGAATTTTCTTTGTTGTTGCAATATCAGCTTAGGTGGAAAAATATCACTTATAATATAATTAAAAATATAGACATACCATGGTATTTTCCACTCATTAATATTATAAAGTTGTTCATCAGAGAAACTATCTATAATTTCATTGTCGTTGTCAAATAATTCATGATTTTCTAATCTTGACAAATGATCAGCAATTTGATTATCAGTCACTTTTCTATCAATAACCACAATATCAAATTTTTGCATCAAAAGTATCCATCTAATTAACCTTTATTTGACATCCTTTTTTTGCATCAGATATTTGATAGCAGAGTGATCAGTGTGCACAACACATTTAGTCCCAATTAAATAAGATCTAAATTTGTCTAAAGCACACACAATGGCCAGTAATTCTTTTTCAGTAACAATATAATTAATTTGAGCATCATTAAGAGTTTTACTAGCGTAGTATATAACTTTAAAAATCTGTTCATACCTTTATCCAAGAACAGCTCCAATAGCATAATCACCAGCATCACACATCAATTCAAATGGTTTCTCCCAGTTAGGTGAAACTATAGTAGGTGTTGTGATTAATTTTTCTTTTAATAACTCAAAGGCTTTTAAATAGTTTTCAGTAAATTCAAATTTTTTTTCCTTTTTTAAAAGTTGGCATAGAGGTTTACTAATTTTTAAAAAATCTTTAATAAAACGCCTGTAAAAACCAACATGTCCAAGAAAACTCCTAACCTCTCTTACATTAGTAGGAGGTGTTAATTAAGATATAACTTAAATTTTTGCACGGTCTGCTTCCATACCATTTTCCAAAATTTTATGCCCAAACACAATTCCTCCTACAACTATAAATTGACATTTCTTCCCATTTAGAACTAAATTAGTTCTTTTGCATAACTCCAAAACTTTTTCAAGATAATTTAAGCATGCATCAAATGATGTTCCAAATATAGAGAAATCATCTATAAATACTTCCAATCCATTTTCAATTAACTTACTAAATATAGACATCATACATCTCTGGAATGTTGCAAGCGCATTACATAATCCGAAAGAAATTCTTCAAAAAGCAAAAGTTCTAAAAGGACTAGTAAATGTTGTCTTTTCTTGATCCTCAGGAGCAATAGGAATTTAATGGTAACCAGTATATCCATCTAAAAAATAAAAATATTTGTGCCCAGGAAGTCTATCTACTATTTGGTCTAAAAATGGTAAAGGGAAGTGATCTTTCCTCGTGGCAGTGTTTATTTTTCTATAATCAATGCAAATACAACACCCAGTAACTTGTCTGATAGGTATTAGTTCATTATTCTATTTTGTTTCAACAGTCACTCCTCCTTTCTTTGGAACACAATGAATCAGACTTACCCAAGCACTGTCTGAAATAGGATATATAATTCCAGTATCCAACCATTTCAAAATTTCCTTCTTGACTACTTTCATCATTAGGTTTAACCTCCCTTGTGGATCAACTCTTGGTTTATATTGTTCATCTAGTATAATTTTGTGCATACAGATCGAAGGATTGATTCCCTTAATATCAGCTAAGGTCCAACCAAAAGCTTTCTTATATCTTTTTAAAGTATCCAAAAGTCTTTGCTCTGGAAAATCATTTAATTCTGAGAATATAATAACAGATAGTGTAGATGAGTCTCCAAGAAACACATACTTCAAGTGGTTAGGCAATATTTTCAACTCAAGTTCAGGTAGTTTTATAATTGACGAAACTAGATTCTTATTAGCATTTCTTGTAATATCCAGCATCTCAAATCTTCCCTAAACATAATCTAATTATTTATTTTCTATTTTGTCCAAAATAACTTCATCACTCTCTTCAAATTGTTCTTTCTCTTCAAAATGTTCTTTAAAATGCTCGTTCATTAGATGTTCATTAATTTTCATGCGAAAACATTCATTATCTATTTCAACAGCAGGGTATTTCATAGATTTGCAATGTTAAAAGTCACTTCTTGATCGTTAACTCTCATAGTTAATTGTCCCTTTTGAACATCTATCATAGCTTTTCCAGTAGCTAAAAATGGTCTTCCTAAAATGATAGGTGTTTCTTTATCTACCTCTATATCTAAAAAAATGAAATCCACAGGAAAGATAAATTTATCAACTTTTACTAACACATCTTCTATAACTCCCTTAGGAAACGTAACTGAACTATCTGCTAACTGAAGAGTTACAGAAATATGTGAGACTTCTCCTAATCCTAATCTTTTGAAGATTGATAGAGGCATAAGATTAATGTTGGCTCCCAAATCGCATAAAGCTCTTCCATAAATTTTTTTCATCGATAGCACACGGTATAGTGAAACTGCCTGGATCTTTTAATTTTTTAGGAAGCTTTTTCTGAATAATTGCACTACACTCTTTGCTAAGTGTAACAGTCTCATTATTAGTGAACTTCCTTTCTTGTTCAAAATATCTTTCATGAACTTCACATAATTGGGCATTTGCTCTAAAGCTTCTATGAAGGGAATATTTATCGTTATTTTCTTAAGAGTTTCTAAAAACTAGAAAATTGTTTATTCTGTTTGTGTTACTTCAATCTTTGAGGAAACGGTGGTGGAGGTTTCTCTTTAGTAATTTTCATTGGTGTAAGTGGATATTCTAAATCTGGGTATTCATGATCTTTTTCTTTTTCTATATCCACTTTCTCTTTTTCAGTTTTCGTTTCTTTTTGTAATCTTATTTCCAATTCTTTTCCACTTTGTAATTGTATCGCTTTTATTTGTTCTTTTCCTTAATCTTTAGGATTTGGTTCCATAGTACTAGGAAAAGTTCCTAATGTTCGGTTATTAAGCACAGTAGTGATATGCCTCAATTGATTTTCAATATTCTTAATAGCGGTTCCTTGATTTTGTAATTAATTTCCTTAAATTTGTAATTTATTTCCTTGATTCTGCAATTGTTGACTCATGTTTAATATCATCTCTTCAATAGACAACTACTTTTCCTTAAATTGTGTGTTACTATTAAATCCTGGAGGATAAGGTCTATAATTAACATTTTCTTGGTTGGATGAATTTCCTAATGGGTTCACTGGGTTGTTTGCCTATTGTTGATTTGTAGAAGAATTGTTATTCCAATTAAAATTAGGATGATTCCTCCAACCTCAGTTATAATAGTTCGAATAAGGGTTGTTGAGTCTATTATTAATAACATTTAAAGTCTCATGTGAAGGTTGAACATCCAAAAATTGCCTAGATGAATTCTCTTCCATCATAGTAGGTGTTGGAGAATAATTCATTCCATTAATATTGCAGCAATCTACGAAGCTAACATAGAGATTGCATCAGAATCGTGGATACTAGCTACTCTTTTAGGATTTACCCTATCATAGGGCCATTGAAAATTGTTGGTAACCATCTCCTCTATTAACGAATAAGCCTCATCAAAAGATTTTGACATTATAGAACCACCAGCCACAACATCTATAATCGATCAAAGTGATCCCACTAATCAATTATAAAAAGTTTGAATTATCAACCAATCTGGTAACGAATGATGAGGGCACTTCCTAAAAAGATCTTTAAATCTCTCCCAAGCTTCATATATCGATTCTCCATCAATCTGATAAAATGATGTTATGTCATTTCTAACTTTAGCAGTTTTGGATGGAGGGAAATATTTGGATAGAAATTTGTGTGAAAGTTCTCCCCAAGTTCCAATAGATCCAGGTGCTAATGAATTTAACCACATCTTAGCCTTATCCCTAAGTGAAAAAGGAAAAAGTATAACAACATCGTTTGAAACTTTGTCATATTTAAAGGTAGCACAAAATTTTAAAAAACTAGCGAGGTGTAAATTAGGATCTTCATTTGGCGTACCTCTAAATTGATTATTTTGTAGCTTTTGGATGAAAACAAGTTTAAGCTCAAATGAATTAGCAGCTACATAAAGATTTTTGTTAGATAAGTGAATTTCATCTGTTGTAAAATTTGCATAATCTCGTAGGGGTTTAGGTTGGTGTTCATTTTCTATTCCTTGATTGTTTACGTTGTTTTTCATTGTGTCAGGATTTCTAGGTTCTCTTCTTAGTCTTCTAATTCTTCTAACAGTGCATTCTAATTCCAAATCGTAAGGTGTAAGATTTTTAAGTCCAAATTTACGCATACAATTGAAATCAGTACAAATAAAAATAGTTAACGAAATATGAAAATAAGTTGCAATCCCAGTAAAAATTTTCTAATAGTCCTAATTTGTCTGTTACTCTAATTCTGATTCTTGTTTACTCCCCGACAACGGTGCCAAAAACTTGACAGCGACTTTATATATGCTTAAAAATACAAGAATTTAAAACTGCTTTTAGAAGATTTAATCCCTTTGCAACGGCACAAAAAACTTGATAACGGTTATAGATTAGATTAAGATGTATATATAAAATATTCAATAATGGTAAACTCACACTTATCAACGTAAGTATACCTTTCACTCGAGTAATACAAGGCTCTAATAGAGTCCTAGATATTGATCCCACAAGGAGTAATATTAGAGGCTACGAACTAAGATTTTAGAAAATCAATACTTAATCACAACAATATAGTTCAAGTTGCTTATCTGTCACTAATAGGCAATTGAAATAAATATGTAATTTTAATAACTCTTAAATAGCTAATTCTACTAATAAAGTTTCTACTGTGAAATTCAATATATAAGAAAGCATCGTTCTCCTTGTCAAGAAATTAAAGTGAATGGATAATATGAATCAGTTCTAATGGGATTGTGCCAAATAGAACCATACCTATTCTTTACCCTTTCATCCAGGCATAAAGAACATTGACTAATCTTATGCTTCGTTACTGAATCTGCGGCTAGGATTGGAGGATACCAGCTCTCACTTCGGTGCTCCCATGTTCCCCTGGCCTGAGGGCAAATATCTACACTTCAGCACCTACAAGATAGGACCAAATTGAGGATGTGTTACTCTAAAATCTCCAATTCTACGCCTGATAATTTTATTTCCCTATTTATTTGCACCCAACATCCAAGGGCTTTGACCTCTCTAAATCTTTGATGTAATGTTCACTTTAGTTGTAAAACTCAACATATTTTAACAAATCAAATAGCCAGATTGAAAGAAAATTAAGATGAAAGTAAAAAATCATCACAACTTCTTTAACATTTTCAAGCCTCAACCAATTCAAATCTCTATTTCACAAATCTCAAGACAAGGATAAAGATAGATAAAATTACTCAGAACTCATGAGGAAGATATGACAAAACTCAGAATTTATATATAAAAACAAAGTCATACAAACTACAACAAGTAAATAACACTTATCTCTAATTCCTCCCCAAGCGAACTCCTTGAAGTTTCTCTGAATCTCTTCCTTTCTCTATAGCATACAAAATTCTTCTTCAAAACGGCAAGGAGGAAGAAATCTCTCACTTTCCTTCCACTCTTACAATCTCTCGAAGAATTACTCACAATCTTACCCTAAATTAAACTCTCTATGCACTACTGGAACCTCTCTAACATGTAGAGCCTCCTTAACCAAGCCTCACTATTTTCGACCAAAATATTCTTTTAAAGTTGTAGAAGAGTTTTCCTAAGAGTTTCCTAAGAATCCCTCAAAAAATTGTCCAGATTCAATGCACCTTTTGAATTAACCGCCGATCTCGCTTTCGGCAGCCTCGAGGGCGCCATTTGTGGGCCTTCTAAATTATTTGATTTGAAGTCTCAGAAAATTCTCATCGTCGGTGCCCTAATTCAAATCTTCATATTTTGGTCCTTTTCGCTCCAAATTCGCACCTTTTTGCATCTTTTTTCTCCACTGACCATAATTCATCATACCTACAACAAAACATAAAAAATACATTTCTTTAAAGTGCAATATCAACAAAATCAGTATAAAACAGGTATGAAAATCTCAACGTATTTTTCTTTGGTCAATCATCCCAAAAATAAGATTTTACATCATAAGTGAATTTCTTTTCCTTCTATCTTGTCAATCCATATGGTAAAATACTACTAACAATATAATTTACAATACCAGCATACCAAGGTATTTCCTATCCTTTTACAACATAAAGTTGTTCATTACGAAAAGTATCTTTAATCTCTCTTTCAGAATAAATAATTTCTTCCTGTTCTAACCTTGATTTATGATCAGCTATTTGATTATCAGTCCCTTACCTATCAACTACCACAAAATCAAATTCTTGCATCAAAAGTATCCATCTAATTAATCTTGGTTTAACATCATTTTTTTGCATTAATTATTTAATAGTAGAATGGTCAGTATGCACAACACATTTAGTTCTAATCAAATATGATCTATAATTATCAAAAGCATACACAATGGCTAATAACTCTCTCTTAGTGGTGGTATAGTTAATTTGTGCTTCATTAGGAGTCTTACTAACATAATTTATGACCTTGAAAATCTTATCATATTTTTGCCCTAAAAGAACTCTAATTGCATAATCACAAGCGTCACACACTAGTTCAAAAGGTTTCTCCCAATCCGGTGAAATAATTACAGGAGCAGTGATCAATTTTTCCTTTAAAGTTTCAAAGGTTTTAAGGCAATCTTGGTTAAAGTCAAGCTTTATATCTTTTTTATAGAAGGTGGCACAAAGGCTTAGTAATTTTTAAAAAATCTTTAAGACATCACCTGTAGAATCCAACATGTCCTAAAAAGCTCCCAACTCCTCTTACATTAGTTTGTGGCGGTAGGTTCAATATAACCTAAATTTTTGCAGGATCTACTTCCATGACATTTTTTAAGATTTTATGTCTAAGAACAATTCCTCCTACAACCATAAATTGACATTTCTCCCGGTTCAAAATAAGATTAGTCTTTTCACAATGTTTCAGATTCTTTTTTAATTGATTTAGACATATAACAAAGGAAGTTCCAAATACAGAAAAATTGTCCATAAGGATTTCAATCCATTTTTCAATCAAATCACTGAAAATCGACATCATATATCTTTAAAATGTTGCAGGTGCATTACATAATCTAAAAGGCATTCACCAAAAGTAAAAGTTCCATAATAACTAGTAAATATTGTTTTCTTTTGATCCATAGGAGCAATAGGTATTTGGTGATAACTGGTATATCCATCAAGAAAACAAAAATATTTGTGCCCAGCTAATCTATCCAACATCTTGTCCAAAAAGGGTAAAGGAAAATGATCCTTCCGGGTGGCAGAGTTTAATTTTATATAATTTATACAGATTCACCATCTAGTGACTTTTCTTATTGATATTAATTCATTATGCTCATTTGTAACTACAGTCACCCCTCTTTTTTTTTGGAACAGTGAATTGGACTCACCCAAGCACTATCTGAAATAGGATAAATTATTCTCGCATATAACCATTTTATAATTTCTTTCTTAACCAATTTTTTCATCATAGGATTCAATCTCCTTTAAGGATCAATTCTTGATCTATTTTTATCTTCCAAAAAAATTCTATGCATACAAATTGAAGGACTGATTTCTTTAATATCAGTTAATGTCCATCTAAAGGCTTTTTTGTATTTTTTAAAAGTTTCTAAAAATTTTCGTTCTTGAGCGTCATTGAATTCTGAGGATATTATTATAGGTAGTGTAGATGAATCTCCTAAGAATGCATACTTCAAATGTGTAGGAAGTATTTTCAATTCCAGTTTATGTGGTTTTTCAATAGATGAAACCAAATTGTTGTCATTTTTAGCAGGATCTAACATTTCAATTTTTTTCTTAACATAATCCAGTTCTTCCATACTCACTTCCATAGACTCATCTTGGATTTTATCCTCGTCTTGATATTCCATATATTCCTTTTTAAATTCATTTCCATATGTCTTTTTGAAATATTCATGGCATAAATACTCATTGATATTCATTCTAAAGCATTCAATCTCTTGTTCTTTTGCAAGGTATCTCATTGATTTTACAATATTAAATGCATCCTCTTGATCACTAACTGTCATAGTTAGTTCTCCCTTCTGGACATCTATCAAATCTCTTCCGGTGGCTTGGAATGGTCCACAGGGAAGATAAATTTATCAACTTTTACTAAAACATCTTCTATAACTTATTTAGGATAGGTAATCGATCGATCACATAACTGAATAGTTACAGTTGCAGGTGAAATATCTCCTAAACCCAACCTTCTAAAAATTGATAATGGCATAAGATTAATACTAGATCCTAAATCACATAAAGATTTTCCATAAAATCATTCGCCAATAGCACAAGAAATTGTAAAACTTCCAGGATCTTTAAGATTTTTAGGAAGCTTCTTCTGAATTATAGCGCAACACCTTTTACTGAGTGCAACCGTCTCATCATCTACAAACTTCCTTTTCTTATTAAGTATATCCTCCATGAACTTCACATAGCTTGGCATTTGTTCGAAGCTTCAACAAATGGATTGTTTATCGTTAATTTCCTCAAAATTTTAAAAAAAATTTAAAATTGATTATCTTTATACTCGTGCTTCAATCTTTGAGGAAATGGAGGTGGTGGTCTTTCTACAGTGATTTTTATTTGTTTAATAGGAATTTCTGACTAATTATGAAAATCTTCACTAGGATTTTCATTTTCCACCCATCTTTTTCAACTTCAACTTTTCGTTGAACTCTTTTTTCTAATTCTTTTCCACTTCTCAATTGAATAACTTTAATTTGCTCCTTGTTCTGATCCTTTGAATTTACTTCAACATCAATAGAGGTCTATTGCTAAGTGTAGTAGCGATATATCCCAATTGATTTTCCATATTTCTGATTGCAGCTCCTTGATTATGTAATTGACTTCCCATTTGTAATATCAATTCTTCTATTATAACTTTTTCTCCTTACTTTGCAAATTTTTAAATCCGGGGGGGG
>NEWO01001063.1:10849-22705 GCA_003013225.1 Phalaenopsis aphrodite | reverse complement strand
TTCTAGAAAACTAGCAAGGTGTAAGTTAGAATCTTCAGTTGGTGTTCCCCCAAACTGATTATTTTGTACCATTTGGATAATAGCAGTTTAAGCTCAAATAAATTGGCAGCTACAATAGTGTTTGTATACTCAAATGAATTTCATCTACTGTAGGATTAACATAATCTCATAAAGGTCTCTGATGAGGTTCATTTTCATTTACAACATTACTTGAGTTGCAATCCATTTTGCTAAAATTATCTTCCTCTTTTTATTGTTTTCAATTTTTTTTAATAGTTCTTTCTAACTCTGAATCCTAAGGTACTAAATCCTCAGTTCTTAAACTACGTATAAAAAAACAGAATAAGCAATTTAAATAAGCAAACACACAAAAATATGAAAATTTTCAAATTAAACTACAAATAATTTTTTTAGTTTAAATAAAATACTTTACATTATAAAATATTTAAGTAATAATTTTCGTTACATCACCGACAAGAGTGCCAAAAATTTGATGCGGCAGATTTTTGTGTGTCACTTTTGCAAATATTTTTCAATATTACAAAATACACACAATAATTATAATATTAAATATGCAATGTAAGCCCAAGAAAAATAACTTTAATTAAAATAATTTTATCTTTTAAAAATCTTTAAACTACCAAATCCCCTAATAATATAATAACACAAGTATTTGTATTGCTCAAGTAATAAAGGGCTCTGATGGAGTCCTAGATATCGATCCCATAAGGATGTTGGGAATGCTTATAGAT
Organism: Phalaenopsis aphrodite; assembly: GCA_003013225.1. Taxonomy (NCBI): domain Eukaryota; kingdom Viridiplantae; phylum Streptophyta; class Magnoliopsida; order Asparagales; family Orchidaceae; genus Phalaenopsis; species Phalaenopsis aphrodite. The sequence continues at coordinate 21,953 of NEWO01001063.1, read as the reverse complement.
AAATTCCTAGAATTATAATGTAAATCACAATTTAAACTATAAAACTACAGTATGAAATTTGAATTTTAACTAATTTTGTTTTATGAAATTTTAAACTATACTCATTGTATGCTAAACAAAATGCATTTAAATGAACTAAGTTAATTAAACTAAATGCTAACCTTTCAAAAGCAAACTTACAAAAATTAAACGAAGTTTTTGTGATGAAGAATTCAATTTTGAGAAAACATCCTTCTCATTGACAATGAGTATATGGATTGTGAAGAAATTTAAATCATTTAAAAATAGATAAAAATTAATTTGTGCAAAATAGGAGCAATCCTATTCTTTACTATCTTCCAAGTGCATAATGAACATTGACTAATTTAGAGATTTCTCCCTATTTCAGTGGTTAGACTAGGAGGATACCAGCTACCAATCCAGAGCTCCCCTACTCCCTCACTTGAGGGCTAACAATCTCACATTTGTTTCCAATCAAGTGGACCAAATTGGGGATTTTAATCTGTCAACATAAAATCTCTAATTTTGCATCCAGTAAAGTATATTTACCTATTTATTTGCGCTCAACCCCATGGATGACATCCTCTCTCTTGAAATCAAGTGTGACTCTCACCATGTTGTAGAAATCATAGCTCATTTGAAACATATGTTTCTCAATGCATTTTAACATTTCAATTGGCTAGATCAAAAAGTAAATGAGGATCAAAGTTTGAATCATCATAATATGCTGATTTAAGTATACGATTTATGCTTATAGAATAATATTTTCATATTTTTGTTGCAGGTATATCAGTTTTAGGTATATTGAGCAAGAGTAGCAAAACAGACAAAATTTGGAGCCAAAATAGTGAATTTTAAGAAACTGGCACAAGATGTGCCAATATACAGAGAACTGGCGCAAGATGTGCCAAAACCTAGAACAGTGTTGTCTTCAGCAAAGTGGAGCAAGGTGTGCCGAATTGGCACATGATGCGCATTTGACAAAGAGCTGACGCATCTAGTGCAAGATGCGCCAGAGATGAATTTTTGCAGATTAAGGCAGGTCAAAACAATTTTTTGTGAATTTTCAAAGGTATTATTGTTCTAAACACCCCTTGGAGTGATTCAATGTACTAGACACTTTAGAAGGTTCTTTTGTGAAGGGATATGTCTCTTGGATCAATGGACATGTCTCTTGAATTCAAAAGATTTGACTTTTGGATAGAATTTTACAGGGAATTTTAAATTCATTTTGGAGGGAGGCAGCATTTAATAAAAGATAGGGAAGTCTAGGGCTTGAAGAGAGTTGTAGTGGCATGTAAAGGGGGGTGGCAAGAAGAGATAGAGAGAGAAAGAAATTTAAAGGCTTGGAGATTTTCTTCAAGGATTGTAAGAGGAGAGGGAAGGTGAGAGATTTCTTCTTCATTACACTTCTATGAGAAATTTGATAGTGCTTGTAAAGAGTGAAAGGCTTGGAGAGAACTTCTAGGGATTTTTTTGGAAAGGATTGTGAGATAAGTTGTGTTATTTTTTTCTTTTGTTGTGTAAACCTATTTTTATATATGAAATCCATGTTTTATAGTATCATTCCTATGAATTTTGAGTAGTCCTCTTTATCCTTCTCCCTACTCTGATATATGGTTCATAAAGAATTGTCATTTTGTATATGGTTTTTAATGTCAAAATTTTGTGATGATTTGAACTCTGATCTTCATTTACTTTTTGATCTGGCCAATAGAAATGTTAAAATGTGTTGAGAAACATATATTCTGAAAGGGCTATGATTTCTACAACATGGGGAGAATCACATTTGATTTTATGGAAGATTATTTCATCCATGGAGTTGGATGCAAAAAAATAGGGAAATATACTTTGTAGCATGCAAAATGGGAGATTTTAAGGTGACAGATTTAAATCTCTAATTTTGTCCAATTGATTGGAAACTTATGCAAGATTGTTAGCCCTTAGGTGAGGGAGTAGTGGGAGCTCTAGAGTGGCAGCCGCTATCCTCCTAGCTTAACAACGGAATTAGGGAGCTCTAGAGTGGCAGTCATTTGACCACGTTTCAGTTGTGTTTCTCTCCTAATAGATATACCTACAAAATAAGCAAGAAAATAACATTTCTTTAAAGTGTAGTTTTATTCAAAAACATGTGAAAAACGTAAAGTAGATTAAGCATAGTAAGAAAGATCGAAATGTGCCAAGTCAGAATCTTCTTTCTTGCTCGTTTTAACTCCAAATTGAACAATTTTTCTTCATTTTCTCCAAAAGTCCATTTCTTGTACCTAGAACCAAAAATATGCAAAAAACCTTCCTTTAAAGTGTAATATCATTAAAAATCATTAAAATTGAGCATAAAATATATATGAAAAAGTAGCTATTTGAGCAGCCAACGTAGATATTGCAATAAAATCATGAATACTAGCTACTCTTTTTGGATTTATCCTTTTAGAGGGCCATTGAAAATCATTAGTAGCCATCTTTTCAATTAAAGAATATGCTTCATCGAATGGTTTTGACATTAATGATCCATAGTAGCAGCATTAATTATTGATTTAAGAGATCCTACCAATCCATTATAAAAAGTTTGAATTACTAACTAATCTGGCAACACATGATGTGGAAACTCCATAAGTATATCCTTAAATCTGTCTTAAGCTTCTTAAATTGATTCCCCTTAAAACTAACAAAAGATGTAATCTTGTTTCTATGCCTAGCAAATTTTTAAGTTGGGAAATATTTAGATAAAAATTTTTGTGATAAGTCTCCCCAAGTTCTAATAGATCCAGGTGCTATCAATTTAACCAAATCTTTGCTTTATTCTTTAATGGAAAAGGAAAAACTCTAAGTTTGACGACATCATTCAATATCCCATCATATTTAAATTTAACACAAAATTCTAGAAAACTAGTAAGCTGTAAGTTAGAATCTTCAGTTGGTGTTCCCCCAAACTGATTGTTTTGTTCCATCTGTAGCAGGTCCACACTCAAATGAATTGGCAGCTACAAAAGTGTTTTGTATACTCAAATAAATTTCATCTACTGTAGGATTAACATAATCTCTTAAAGGTTTCCAATGATGTTCATTTTCATTTACAGCATTACTTGAGTTGCAAGCCATTTTGCTAAAATTATCTATGTCTTATTGTTGGTTTCAAATTTTTCTAATAGTTCTTTTGAACTCTGTCTCATAAGGAACTAAATCCTTAGATCTTAGACTACGCAGAAACAAACACAATAAGCAATTGAAATAAAAAAACACACCAAATATAAAAATATTCAAAAAAACTACAAACAGTTTTTTGTAGTTTAAATAAAATGATTTAAATCATAAAATAATTTACTAATACTTTCAGTTACATCCCCAAAAAAGACGCCAAAAACTTGATGCGGCAGATTTTTGTGTGTCACTATTACAAATATTTTTTAATATTACATAATACACACATCACTTATATTAATAAATATGTAATGTAAACCCAACAAAAATAACTTTAAAAAAAATAATTTTATCTTTTAAAAATTTTTAAACTGTTAAATCCCCTGATAATAACACAAGTATTCATATTGTTCAAGTAATAAAGGTCTTGATGGAGCCCTAGATATCGATCCCACAGGGATGTTGGAAATGCTTATAGATAAATTCTTATAATTATAATTTAAATCACAATTTAAACTATAAAACTAAAGTATGAAATTTAAATTTCAAGTAATTCAGTTTCAAGAAATTTTAAACTATACTCATTGTATGTTAAATAAAATGCATTTAAATGAATTAAGTTAATTAAACTAGATGCTACCTTTCAAAAGCAAACTTAATAAAATGAAACAAAGTTTTTGTGACAAAGAGTTGAATTTTAAGAAAACATCCTTCCCCTTTATAATGAGTATATGGATTATAAAGAAATTTAAGTTATTTAAAAAAAATGTAAAAGCTATTTTGTGCAAAATATGAGCAATCCTATTCTTTACTATCTTCCAAGTGCATAATGAACATTAAATAATCCAGAAATTTCTCCTTAATTCAGTGGTTAGACTGGAAGATACCGACTACCAATCCAGAGCTCCCCTACTCCCTCGCCTGAGAGCTAACAATCTCGAATTTGTTTTCAATTAAGTGAACCAAATTGGGGATTTTAATATTTCACCATAAAATCTCCAACTTTGCATCCAGTAATATTTCTCTATTTATTTGCACTCAAACCCATGAATGACATTCTCTCCCTTCAAATCAAATGTGACGCTCACCATGTTGTAGAAATCATAGCCTATTTGGAACATATGTTTCTTAATACATTTTAACATTTCAATTTGCTAGATCAAAAAGTAAATGAGGATCAGAGTTTGAATCATAAAAAATTTTTGACATTTAAAATCATATAAAATAAAATCAATTATTGACAAAACTATATCTCAAACTGGGGAGAAGGATAAAAAGACTACTCAAAATTCTTGAGAAGGAAACAACAAACATAATTTTCATATATAAAAATGAGTTTACAAAAACAAAGAAATAAAAGACTCAACGTATCTCATAATCCTTCCCAAGAAAATCCCTAGAAGTTCTCTTCAAACAATTTCCCTCTTTACAAGCACTCTCAATTCTCTCTTAGAAGTGTAATGAAGAAGAAATCTATCACCTTCCGTATCCTCTTACATTCCTTGAAGAAACTCTCCAAACACTTCACTTTCTCTCTCTCTCTCATGCCTTAATTAAACCCTTTAAACTCCCCTTCATGCCTCCCCTTGATTACTTAGACTTCCCTCTCTTTTATTAGAGACTGCCTCCCTCCAAAAAGAATTTTTAATTCCCTCCAAAATCCTATCCAAAATTCAACCCTTTCAAATTTCAAAAGATATGTATTTTGATCTAAGAGACATATTCCTTCATAAAATAACCTTCCAAAGTCAAAAATTCATCCAAAATCACCTTAATTTGTAAAATGTTGTCCCCGACACTAGTTCTAGCTCTTTAGGCTCCAACTTGCTTAAGACTACTCTGTTGTAGGTTTTGGTATTTCATAAACCGAATTTTGTTCTTCAAGTGCCAGTTCTTTGGAATATGGCACTTCAGGCCCCAAATGTGGAGCTTCAGACGCCAACCCTCTGTAAAGTGGCGCTTCACGTGCCAGAATCACAAAATTTGTTGTTTTGGCTCAAAATTTAATCCTTTTTTCTTCTGTTGCTCCAAATGCCTAAAAATTGATATACTGATACACAAAAATAATATGTTGTTTTAAGTATATAATTTATGCTTATTTTTTAGTGATATTACACTTTATAGAACGGGATTTTCATGTTTTTGTTGCAGGTATATCAATTTTAGGTATATTGAGCAAAAGTAGCAAAAAAGATAAAATTTAGAGCCAAAATAGTAAATTTTAAGAAACTGGCATAAGATGCGCCAATATACAAAGAACTGGTGCAAGATCCGCCAAAACTCAGAACAACGCTGACTTCAGCAATCATGCGCAAGATGCGCCAGATTGGCGCATGTGCGCCATTTAACAAAGAGCTGACGCATCTGGTGCAAGATGCGCCAAAGACAAATTTTTGCAGATTAAGCATGTTTGAAAAAAATCTTCTGTGAGTTTTCAAAGGGACTCTTATTCTAAATACCCCATGGAGTGATTTAATGCACTAGACACTTTGGAAGGCTCTTATATGAAAGGATATATCTCTTGGATCAATGGAAATGTCTTTTGAATTCAATAGAGTTAACTTTTGGATAGAATTTTTTAAGGAACTTTGAATTCTTTTTGAGGTGAGGCAGCATTTGATAAAAGAGAAGGAAGTCTAGGGCTTAAAGAGAGTTGGAGTGGCGTGTACTCCTTCCCTCTTCTCCAGTATATGAATCATTCGAAGAAATTGGCTTTGCCGCTCTTAAATATTCTTTTGGGATCGTTATATTCCCTTATTTGAGGTTCTTTTTGAGCCAATCCTTAAAGCTGAAACACTCTTGTATAGTGTGCCCCAACAATCTATGATATGGGCAGTAATTTGGTTAATCTTTCTTGTCAACTTCTTTGGGCTTCTTTAAATCTAGTAATCTGAACTCCAAATTCTTCTTCAGGCTTCTGAACATTTTGGATACGACTTCATCTTTGAAAGAATACACTATTTTCTATTGTTCTGCCAGAGATATTCTCTTATTCTCTGTTCGAGTTGATCCTTCTTGAGGTGGTCACTGGTTAGACTGGCTATTCTATTTCTGAGCTTATTGTGATGAAGATTGGCGAGGATTTTCTGCATATATCTTCATTGGTTGTTTTCCTTTGGTGACAGTCGCATCTGTTCCTGATTTCTTTTCAAACATTCTGGTTGCCTTGGATTTCTTGTGCAAATCAATATGTTTGATTTCCTCTTGAAGACTGTTAGGTTAACTAAGTTGTTTCTCGAAAGATTTGATGGTGAGTCCCTTGAGCATGAAAGCTAATGGGACATGAATGGTTTTGATTAAAATCTCATTTGCATGATGTTCCTGTAGCTGAGGTTCACACTTCATGCTAAGGTTTCTCCACCTCAAAATGTAATCCACCAAAGTCTTGTTGGGCTTTTGTTTTTCCGTCATGAGCTCTCCTATAGAGACATGATGTTGCGCTCTGGCAAATCTTTTCACAAATAATTGTTCTAGCTTGGCAAATGTTTTCACTGATTTGTTTGGTAAATCAGCATACCAATCGAAGGCAATCCCTAACAAGCTGCTGATGAACTATTAAAAGAGTAGAGCTTTTCTATTACTTGTGTTGCCACAACTGGCTAAAAAATGTGCTATGTGTTGCCTGCGATTTCCAATCCCATAAAATATTTTGAAGTTCGGGGCCACGAAACCATTTGGGAAGGGTACGACATTGAATTCCTCGGGATAGGGTCTACGCTTTAAATCAACACACAGCCCTTAGGTTGGGTTAAGGCCTCTCAAATTTGTTCGACTATTTGCTTAAATTGTTTCTCTGGTATGGTTCTCGATGGATAATCCTTCTTTGGTTGATCATCTCTGTTTGCTGAAGCAACTTCTCTTCTTTCATCCATGATATGCATGATTTCTAGTTGGTTGATCTCCGGAGAGGCTAGTTGTGGTGCTTATGATTTCCTCTTAATAAAGGCCATGGTTGTCATGGCGGTGGCCATCTCTTTTTTCCCGTTGGTTGACTTGCTCATCCCTTAGGAGAATAGCCCTATGCAACTCATCTATGGAGTTCTCTTCAATGAGAGGTTGAGCCTTACGCTCAGATGTAGCGGGTCTGGTTTCGATGAAATGAACATCCATAAAATCTTCTTCATGGTAGTCATCATAATCAAAATCTTTATCATCATTATTGATGGAGAATCCATGCTCTCAAGCCAATTCAGAAATCTCAACTCTAAGCCTTTCAACTTTTCTTCGATCATTGATTCTTTGATTATCTTAAAATATTTAGGACCATGCTGGACCTCCTTCTCTTGTTCTTCCATCTCGTTGGCAATCGCTATGACATTGTCAGATACTTTGGAGTGTGGCTTCATTCCGTGATCTTGTCTACAACCTTACTAGACCATATTGGTACAGCGACCTTGGGTATCCACACCTTCTTCTTTGACGGTGATGTCTCAGGACGGGGTGTCCTACTGGAAACATCAAGATGTCGAGGAGAAGTTTGCTTCTCATGGTGCAGAACAGCTACGGTACCGGGTAATTTCTTCATCTTTTACTTTAAAACTTTAGGAATGTCTTTATTATGTATGCTCGGTAGAATTCTTGGACCCAGTCTTGACTTAACTGGTCGACGGCCTATGGTCCTGGTAGTGGTGGAATCTGTGGTGACAATAGCAGTATCGACTCCGCTTCCCAAGAGGAACCAGACGGGAATACGGGTAGGTGGACTTTCACTTGACTTCTGAGATCACCTGGCAGATTTGATCACCAGACGGGAATACGGGTAGGTGGACTTCATTTTCTCCTCACCATGTCCATGAAGTGACTGTAATGCAGCACAATCTTCCAGATTCTTTCGTACCAATTAGTATCCATTAAAGGATGTCATCTACTTCCCTGCAGAAGTGGATATATGTTCGGTAATTCCAACTCCTCTTAGTGAGGCTTTTCCTCGACAAATATTCCCTCAGGAGCCTAGGCTTTAGTATCCCTCCGAACTCTTTTGTTGCTGTTTCTTTTCTGAGTTTGGGATAGTGGTGCAATTCTTGAACTCGATCTGATTTCGAATACTGGTGGTGGGATAGCCAACCCCTCAGTCGGATCTTCAATGATCATTACTTCTTTCCCCTTAGAAGCAGTGAGAACAATAGGCTTGGTAGTTTTCGGGGTTGTAGCTGTAGTCTTGTCCTTCTTATAAGAAGGAAAATCTCGAAGACAGTTTAGATTGAACTCAGAAGAAGGCTCCTAAATTTCTGGAGCGGTGACTTTCATCATGACGAACGGTGCCTTCCCGAGGATAATCTCGAGGTCTTCAAATCCGGCTCCAAACTTAATGGTAGGAGCAACATTGCGGGCTTCGAGGCTCATCTGTAGGTTGCAAGAAAAATTCAGTGTTGGGTAGGCCATTGCTGCAGCTTTAAAATACAAAGTTCTGGGGTTAGTTATATGGCCAAAACTTTGTAATCTTAGTGCAAGCACTAAAAACTAACAAATGTTGATCTATAGACTAGGTAAGTTTTAGTTTGTGGAAATTTCTAAAATTTTTAGTAAAAAGGTAATTTGAAAGTAGAGAGATTTATTTAATTTTGAAGCGCGCATAGTACAATGTAATTTGATTTAATTTACCAAATAGCAAATCAGACTTGGAAAGGAGATATGAAGTGTTTAGGACCAAGTGCGAGACCCATTTAGCGACATACAATGCCTAGGTGGATCTAGTTCACCAACACACCTACTGGTGGTTCAACCCAACATGAAGATTTAAAAGAGTCCTTAAAGGCCTCCTGAACCCCTCTATTCAAAGGTGATTGAATAGATAGTCCAGAAATTCAAAGAGTTGGTCATACTTTCCTAAGACATAAATGGTGAGGTATGTCAACAGAAGAAGAGTAATTTGGTCCAAGAGGTACATGGACATATTACCGATGTGTGAAGATAGTATTTCCTTATTTAAATGAAGAGAAAAGCTCATCCCCAGTGGAGTCTTCAGAAGCTGTCGGCACTATTTTGGTTGAAGGAGTTGCCCGTAAGAAGTTGTCGGTCACCGGAATCGAAATCTCGCCGCTCTCTTCGGAAGGACATTTTAATTTACATATAGATTTAAGTTTAAAAATATATGAAATCAAACTGACCCCATATTTTTCATAGTTTAAATGAAAGAGTGCTTATACCTCAAACCCTGTATCTATCCCGAAGGATAAACTCAAGATTTAAGGATGAGGCTCCATCAAATAAAATGAGAAATATATGACGTCTGTTTGGTCTGTGAAACTGTTTTATTTGTTGACAAGTTCTCTTATTTAATATGAAGAACTAAATAAAGTTTATATTAAGATGTGTTCGGACGAGCTTCATATAAGGGCAAGCCCCTATAGTTAATTACATCCTAAATAACTGAAGTCACTTAAGAAAACTCTCAATATAAATTAGGAAATATTATCTTCAATGAAATCAAAAGGATGGGACTTTTCAATGATATATGATTAAGAGGTGTGAGATGGGATTGGCTAAAATTTGGAGCATTTTGTTTTTGGAATCCAAAGGAGGAAGAACTAGGGGATGTTATAGATCCGGAGGAGAACCTTGGTGACTTCCCAGTCTATCATATTGTTTGGCTTTAGTTTTGAGGAGAAAAATTTAGGTGTTTGATCTTACCAATTCTATTTAATTATGGCTTACATTTGTGTGAAACAATAGCATAAATAGCCCGGAAGATGTGAGGATTTAGGTCATGACAGATGACAACCTCAAAATCTTAAGACGAGGCTTATATTGTACAACAGAGTTGTACAAAGGCCTAAAGATAAGGTGATGATTTATGTTGCACTAAGCAGACAACCTCGAAGTTCTATGGCTTGGTTTTTTAATTCTAAGGAAGTAATGGTTTAACTGGGGATGACAGGTTCTACTGTTGAAGATGGTCATGTTGCCCACCATGCTAGCTCTAAGCTCCTTGCCATGATGAGTTTATGCTTTCTAGGGTGTCTAGTTATGATGTTAAATCAGGTGGCCCTATGGTTGTAGTTCTTTAAATTTTATGAGGTATGTTAAAGTTGATTAGAGCAAAACCGAATAGGATCCCAAGGTTCCCTCGTTCCGGCACCACTATTTTCTATTGGATTCACTTAGTCCAAATGAATTTACTAAACTCAACTTAATGAGTTCCATAATTTCATTTAAACCATGGGAAGCCTTCTTAGCAACGGTAGGTTACCTCCTCCGAGGGATTCGCGATCATCCAATTGAGACGTCTTAATTTAGTTGTAGTTGTTCTTTTGAGTTGTTTAATATTTTGAATGTTGTGGAGGTGAATTTTTTCTTGGTTGATTTTAGTTTTTGTTTTGGTTTTAATTTTGTGGTTGTCCTGATAGTTTTAGTTTTGATGCAGGGTGACTTCGTTGTTTAACATGCAAGTTTATGTTTTGATCATACATGCAGGTAAGTAAGCACAATGTAGGAAAGCTTAAGAAAAGACAATGTTGCAAACTATAAAAGTGTACCTGGTGAGTCTTCTCGTTCCACCACCTGAAACTCAAAATGCATGTTAAAACATTTTTATTTAAAGAAAAAAAGTAAGGTTTTAGTGACCTACCTAAACCTAGGTCATATCTTGGTGGGGCCCTATTATTTTGATTAAGGATGATTCTTGTTTAGCAAAACATATTAAGTTTAGTAGACCTCCGAGGTATCTAACAGGTCTAGAGGAAGAAGCAGGTACATGCTTCCTTCTCACTACCTGGTGAAAAGTCTCGAGCTCATTTAAACTTATTTTGTTACTTAATAACCCACGCTATAAATACCTTTAATGCTCAATGAACATTGATGTTTTAATTATCCGTAAGAGTAGCGTATTTATCACTTGGATTTTTATTTGGAGATTATGTGGGTGAAGCTCCTTAAAGGGGCAAGTTAGCATTATTGAAACACTTAGCTGATTTTAATTTTAACCTGGGCTTAGGGTGTTCAAAGGTGTTTTACTTTATATTCATTC
>NEWO01001062.1:149907-164949 GCA_003013225.1 Phalaenopsis aphrodite | reverse complement strand
AAATATATTTTTAATACACATGTAGTTATATTTTAATGTACTTTATTTTGATATTTAAATTTATAATTATTGTAGATATTATTTACCTAAAAATTTTGTTTATTTTTATCAAAAATTTATATTATTACATAACTTAAATAATATTAATGTAAATTTAATATTTATCAATTGAGTTTTAAATTATTTTTTTTGGTTAGTGCATTAACGATCCTTATTAATCTCCCTTGATCAGATGAGATTTTTATTGTTTTAAGGGCTTTAATAGCTTTAAAATTAAACGAGCTTTGACTCGTTGTATTCCTCTTATCGTTATGGTCGATTTGATTATAAATATGTTAAATTTAAAATTTATATGACCATTCAAGTAACCTTCAAAAACCCTCTTAATGTGCTTTAATCACTTGATTTAGATCCACTTGGAATTCAATCAGAAAATTTTTTGACATTATTGGGTTTGTCTTATCGAGACGATCAGTTTAATTATAAATTTGTTAAAATCGCGCCTCTGAAGAAGCTTCAATTTGAATATAGAATGCTTACTGCTAAAAAAATTATCTCGAGATTAATGTTAAATGATAAAATTTAGTCATGTCGTATCAATTAATATAAATTATATCTCATAAGCACACACGCGCACGCATAGATAATTTTTTAGTTTACAGTGTATTTAATATACTTATAAATATATTTTAAATACTTATAATTATAGTTTAATGTACTTAATTTTTATATTTGAATTTATAATAATTGTAGATATTATTAGGTATAAATTTTGTTTATTTTTATGACAAATTTATATTAATGCATAACTTAAATAATTTTAATGTAATTTTAATATTTATTAAGTAAATTTTAGATTTATTCATTTTTGGTTTAATGCCTACAAAAAAATTAGGGGGAATGACATATTCACCACTTAAATTCAATGCATTTGCATGCTAAATTGATGCTACAATTTGTTACATATATATATGCCCACTTAATATGCATGAACATATTATTTTATTTTCATAAACTTAAAAATATAGATATTTTTATGTTATATAACAAATTTAGGGGTATGAATATAAAAAATTAGATATGTAAAGGAAATGAGTGGTAAACATGTACATGCTCCAAGAAACCCAAGCCCTGAAGGGATAAGAATACCTTGTAAGTCCGCAAAATCGGGTGGGACCTAATGCAATGTTTCACTTTCTCAAATAATCCAGACCGTTCCGGGCAAATCACTCACCCACCCCCTCTGCCTGCTAAGGTTTTCTTCTTTGGACCTTTTGATTCCCAAACCCTAGCTCTGCTGGTTCAGTGCTGATCCCGTCTGCGGACTCTCTAAAAATCCCTGATCCCTTCGTGAAGTTCGGTATTCAGAACTTCCTCGGCCCGGGATAATTCGGATATCAGAAGTTTCTTTTGCCCGTATGCCTCCGGTGGGCAAGGTGCCGTACGTCTCGTGGGGCCGTAACAAGCGCATGGCTTTCAAGGAGGCGGAGGAGGAGGAGGGAGGGCCATGGTTGAATCTTTGGTTGGGGAATCTCTCTCCCGAGACGGTCGACGAGGATCTGATGGCAGCGTTCGCTAAGTTTGGTGCGATGGACTCCGTTACGTCCTACTTCCCACGGCCCTATGCCTTTGTGTACTTCAGAACCATCGAGGATGCTAAGGCCGCTAAACAGGCACTCCAGGGAATTGTGATCCGTGGAAGACCAATCAGAATCCAGTTTGCCCGACCGGTTGGTGTCAACCCCTACATGATTTATTTTCTTTGTCTGTTTTACGCATGATCTTTTTGCTCAGTAAAGAGGAATTATGTTTCATTTTGGAGACAAATGATCTAAACGGTACATATTTTCTGTGAGCAACTACTTAATATTTCTCATGGAAGCGCTGATTTACAATATAATTGATGGAGAATGTTTGCTTGCAGATATTTAAATTTAGTGAAAAAGATAGTAAAGTCATGTTTAATTTATTAATAGCATAGTAACGCTGCTTTGATTTCTTTTTCTTCTTTTGACATCAGTATATGGCCTCAATATCAATTCTCTTTGAACCTTCACTATTCATGCTCGTCATGATCTCTTCAAATATTTTGTTATTCGCCGCCTATTTCTGCCAGTTATTTATGAACTTTTAATACTGTCTCCATGTTGTAGCATGATTTTACCCCCGTTTTGGATTCCCTTCTAACATATGTTGATGTCAAAAGAAGGAAAATATAATTCTTTGCATTGTTATTATTTTTAAGTCATATTTAGTAAATTTGACTCTTGGAACTGGTGGTATGTTATCACATATATTGGAAATTGTGAGAATAGCCATGTAGCAACTTAAGAAAGTCGGAATAAAAGTGCTTAGTCTTTTTATCTTCTCAATTCAAAATTCATTTGAGCTAAGACTATCATTTGGAGTTGACATAATGACGAGTGTTATGCCCTATTTGGAATTGATATGAGCATGTTTTTTTCCTCTAGAGGCATAGCTTTTATAAAATTTCTTGGATTTGAAAAAGCTTGTTTTTTCCTTCATCAACTTGCTTACACTTGGGAAAAAAAAAGGAATCATTCATGCTCCTACAGGAAATCATTGCTTCTTCTTGAGATTTTGTATTTGGTAATTTGACTCAAACATAGCTATCTATGCAAATAGATTAGTTGCATTTAATTGTATTTGTTTTGCATTCATCAACTTTTGATGTGCCTTAAAACGTAAATTTTGCTGCAAGTTCCGAAGTGATTAACATGGGTTCCAACATAACTGTTATACTACTACCATCTTAGTGAGACTTATTTGTGACTTGACTACTTAATTTTGTCAGCAGACTTTTACTTTGGAACTTATTTCTAGGGAGATTTGTTTTATGAATAAATAACGTCCATCATTTCTGAAGCAGACAGAATCAATAATAGTTGAAACTATGAAACAAATTTATTTGAATAGTATTTTAATTCTCACTTGACCATTGGCCTTCCAATTGAAGCTTATTAGCGGACATGCATGTAAATTTGATATGTAGGCTGCGAATTATGAAGTTATCGTTATTTGAAGCTGTTATATTAGTTCTTTTAAAAGTAGATATTAATTTACACTGCAATAACACATACTTGTACATGTTTTTGGGAGTTTGAGTTTTCATAAACTTTATAAATGTTTGTATTGATAGCCTTGTTGATGTTGGCATTTTGATGTCTTGGATCTGTCAACGCACAAGTTGATCATGAGCTGTAGTTTATCCTTTTAAAGATGTTAAGGGCAATTGACAAAAGAAGAAGAGAAAGATTATAAATTATAATGCAAGGCAGTACTTCTGGCATCCCTTTTTTCACACATTTTGATTTTTCTTCTTAAATGCTTCATCTTGGCGTCCATTGTTGGTTAGGATCTCTTTTGAAAGCATTGTGTTAACATTAAAAAAATTATTCTTCTTTGTACGATCTCTCTTTTTCTCCCCTCAACTTGGTGAATCATGTTATTTCCCTCTTTAGTTATTCTTTGTGGTTTTCACATCACCTATAGTTTTTACAAGCAATTAAGGGCTCATTTATTTTGCTGAAACGGGAATGCAGATTGAAAAGCAATATAGTATAAAATAAATGCAATTTATTTTAATTTATTTTAATTTTTTAGAGTCTATGGTAAGGAGTAAAGAAAATGCAAGAGATCACTTTTTAGTGTTTGATTTGAAGTAAACTGAATTCAGTGTAAAGCTCGACGATTATGGTCGAGGTGGTGGTTGGCCAATGACAGTTGCTATGGCCGACTAGAGGTGGGAGGTAGCTAGTGATGGCAGTAGGTGAAGCCTCATTCTTGTATTGTATTTGAAATTTGATCAAAATTAGTTGAATTTCAAAACATTGACAAAAAAAAGTTTACTAATGAGTGAATTCCAAATAATTCTAAAGTTTGCATTCCTTTTTCATTCAAACTGAACATTTAAATTTTTTAAATCCCACTTTATTTTTATTTCACACCTATTTTCAGCAAACCAATTAGCCCTTAAAATAAGAGAAGTATCTGTAAAATAAACAAATTTATATTCAGTTAAAGCTAATTATTAGTGGCTGTACGTTTAACCACCTTTTATGTAACAGTTTATGCAAGAGTAGTGATTTCTCAGTTCAAATATTTTGGGGCCAACATGGTTTTGCCGCAGGCCAATGTTCCAGGCAAATCAAATCGTGTGCATATAAATCAGTCTATAAGCAATGAAGAAAATTTGGTTGTTTAGAATGGTAGAGTTTCAGAACAATTTTAAAGGTGGCAAGATTCAAGGAGCTTGAAGAAGAGGAAACCAATGCAACTTTATATATTGTAGAATTATAGGAATGGCCTTTTTTTTTTTTTTTTTTTTTGAAGTTTAACAGCCAAGTTAACTAAAGAGAAACTTGCCAAATGTTTTCAATCGATCAAGAAAGGAATCATTTTATTTTAGAATTTTAAAGATTCAAAATTACATATTAACAATATGCAGGTCCTTAATGTAAGACATTCCTATAAAGTTCAATTGCATAAATGCATAATATGGGAAGTGCATGTGAAGTAGCACTATTCAATTGAGCTGCATAGCATAAGAGTAATTGTCGTTGACATGAAAGGTTTTGTGGAGTATATACTTTGAATGCCATGTTGTGAGAAATCATGTTCAATTCATTGTGTTTCTTGGGTGTCTATACAAATGTATTAGGCATATGCGGGGTACTCACCACTGTGTTTCCACTGTGTTTCCTTAGATTATGGTAGATTGAATTGGATGTGCTTTCTTGTTTCTTGTTAATGAATGTGGAGTCAGCTTTCCTACAAGATTTGGTGCTAGATTGATTTTTTTTTTTTTGGGTAATTTACAGGCAAAACCAGGGAAAACCCTGTGGGTTGGTGGTGTCAATCAATCTGTCACAAAGGCGCAACTTGAAAATTCATTTGCAAAATTTGGAGTGATTGAAGAGTTCAAATTTCTTCGGCATCGGGGTTCAGCATTTATTTGTTTTCATAGGATTGAGGATGCTATTTCTGCCCAGAAAAACATGAACTGGATTCATCTTGGCGGCAGTGAAATACGTGTTGATTTTCAGAGGTTACCTCTTTTTAGAAGGGTACTTATGCTCGTAGCAAGTTTAGCTTATTTGCTTTTTCAATTTTGATTGCACAGTTATGCAGCTTTCTTCTCATTTAATTGCATCATTGTATTCACAATAGAATTAATACATTATAAATCATCATATTGGAATATGTGGCTGTGTTTCCTTCAAAAGCTGATTCTGGTTCTTAGGAATATTGCTTATTTAATGATATCCTTATTTGCTTGCTATTAAACTTTTAACATTACCAGGATTGGGATGCAGAGCATGATCACAGGGGCAGTAAGAATGTTGTACTAACCGATCAGTTATTACCTTCTGATGAGATGAAACATTTGCTTGACTCCTCCCCTCACCTTGTAATAAGGAGACATCTGGTATCTTTGTGACAGTAGTCAAGCTCATTCCTGCTTTGTAACTATTATTCTATTGCCTCTTTGATTATTAAACTTGGTTTTTTTTCTTAATAACTGTATCAGCCACAAGGAAAGAGAAAGAATGAACAACCAAGTAATGTTCTATGGGTTGGTTACCCACCAGAGTTACAGATTGATGAGGAGTTGCTTCACAATTCAATGATTTTATTTGGCGAAATTGAAAAAATCCAGAGCATTCCATCAAGGAACTATTGCTATGTAGAATTTAGAAGTGTTGATGAAGCGCGTCGCGCGAAAGAGGGATTACAAGGACGTCTTTTGGGTGATAGTAGGATACAGATTCTGTTTGCTAATAGTGAGCTAATACCAGGCGGAGAAAATGCCCCCCTTACTGCACCAGAGTTTTTTTTGAATGAGCCACCTATGAGCCCTGTGGAATTATTTGGACCAGTTCCTCCAATGGCCTCAAACCGTTTTCCTGGACACTTGGCTCCAAATGTTATGCCTCGGTCTCATATATCAATTAGGCCTTTTGCACCAGGATTTGATCCTCACCTTGGAGGTTCTGATTTCCACGAGTTTGGTGGTGTTATTCATGGGTTTCCTGATAGCATCGTTAACAATCCAATGACATCAAATTTGAAGAGGCTGTCGCCCTCTGCACCCAGTGTAATCACTCCTGGGCTTGTAGTGCACCCACCTTTGATGCCCTCACAAGCTGGACGAGATGATTTGGACGTTAGGGAACCAAAAAGATCAAGATTTGATGGCTTTTTCCCTTCAAGTGATGCTCATTTTCCAGGAAGAATGGTTGATGCTGATGATATGCCTGACTTTTCTGGATTGCCTCATCCTGATAGAAACTTTCTTACTCGTAATTTTCAGCAGACTCCTGATATTCGAGGTCATGATCCTTCAAGAGCATCTCCTGGAATCGACTTCTGCTGGCGTGGTATTATTGCTAAGGGCGGCACACCTGTTTGCCGTGCACGATGTCTGCCTATAGGAAATGGCATAGAAGCTCCGTTGTAATTCTCATTTCTCATAAATTCGTAATTCTTTGCTTTGCTATGCTTAATTTCTTTTTTTTTTATTTGAACTCTTTGGCAGCCCTGAAATAGTGAATTGTTCAGCAAGAACCGGATTAGACATGCTTACAACACATTACTCAGAGGCAGTTGGTTTCGATATGGTGTTCTTCCTTCCTGACAGCGAAGAAGATTTTGCTTCTTATACAGAATTTCTAAGATACCTCGGTCAAAGAGACCGAGCTGGAGTGGCAAAGTTTGATGATGGGACTACAATGTTTTTAGTGCCTCCATCAGATTTTTTGACAAAGGTTTTAGAATATTCTGGTCCTGAACGCTTATATGGTGTTGTTCTTAAGCTGCCACAGCAGACAACCGCAACCGGGCAGCAACTACAACCTATAATGCCTGCAACTGATGCTATAGATACTCAGCCAGGGATGGGATCACAGAAAAGTTATGGTTTTATTCCTCAGAATCAGGACCAATCTTCCAAAGTAGACTACGGCAGTAGCTCGCATGAGAGATCAATACCTCATGCAGTGGCTGAAAGGCCAATGTTGGTGCATTCAGAAGAACCACATCAAATTCCTGCAGTTGCACAGAATCACTTGAAGAGCCATGAAACTAAATCTCAACCCGAAGTATCTCTAACGCCTGAATTAATAGCAACGTTAGCCTCTCTGATCCCTACAAACCCTCATCCATCTGCTGTCATGCCTTCTCAGATGCCCTCAAGTTCTGCTCTGATACCAGCTTTTTCTGCTCATCCAGTCAATGATAACTCAATGTTAATGCAAGCTTGGGGCCATGAAGGAAGAACCTCATTTTCTGGTACTTCAGTAGAGCAGATGTACAATCCCATGCAGAATTTGCCACGGCCTGGGCATCCCTATTCGAATCAAGTACCATTGGTTTCTCAGTTTCCAAACTATACAAACAGTACAAATGGTTTGGATAACTCATTCCAACCTTCCATGGTTGGCATGCCCTCCATTCAAGATGCATCTTTACACATACAACAGGTTCCTGGTGTTGTTGGAACTGTAGGGAATGATACAGTTTCATCACAGGTTGGTCAATATCAAGTGCTCCAGAACAATCAAGCTACCGATGTAGCTGGCATCTACGGCTTGGCCCTCCATCAGCAAATTATGCCTGCTACTCCTGCTTCAACTCTTAATGGAAGTGTGTTGCAGGTGCCAGCAGAACCAACTGTAATGAATGCGGACCACCCTGGTCAAACACAGCAACACTTGCAGGCGTTTATTCCTGGTTCTGGGCAGGGTAACTTTGAGGGTGATGCGGATAAGGATCAGCGTTACCACTCTACTCTGCAGTTCGCTGCCAGTTTACTCCTCCAGATACAGCAGCAGCAGCAAGCTAAGGCACTGGCTGCACTGGGGTTTGGAAATCAACAGTAGCAATGTCTTTTTCCTGGTAAGTAACCATCATACCTGAAGTTTTTCCACTTTTATACTTAATATGCGTAAAATAATAGTTAATACTACAGCATGAGAATTTCTTTGGTAGATATGTGCTTAATTCGATGCATAAGTTTTGTTTGTTTAATTTGGGGTTATTTAGCACAAACTTTGAAAAACTAAAAATGTGATGTACCCTTATCGGACACCAAAACTTGTCTGACATGCACCGACACTTCTCCGACACTTCTCCAACGCTACAAAATATGTTTGAATTTTTTTCAGGTACGAGCACGTCCGGGACACCCCGCAACATCGCATTAGATGCGAGCATAACATGATTTGGAGAAAATTCAACACGGGAATTAGAAAATTATAAATTTACGTATAGCCTTAACTATACCTCGTAGTCGAACTGACCCATCTCTCATAATTTTTAAGCTTCCTCTAACATTTGTCTAAATTGGGCATTAAATGTGCATTAATATTTATTGAAACCGCACATTAGTAATTCCTTTTTTGTAATCATAGGATTTTTTCCATTTATTAGATAAGTATTATAGGTTAGATGAATTCTTTTGAAAGATGTTATATCTAATCTTAAAAATTAATTTTCATGATTATGAGGTTTTATAATATAAATTAAATTTATGAAGTTAAATTTTATTGTGGCATAATTCGTGTTTTGATATTTTTATTAAAGAATAATGGAAAAATATATATTTAATATTAATAATTAATTAAATATAATAATATCTATGACACTTTGTGTCCTATTTATTTTTATATATGCCGTGTCATTGTCCGTGTTTGTGCTTCATAGATTTGAGTTATTGTCATACTTTTTATGTTAATCTTTTTTTGGTTAGGCTAGGGAAAACATAGAGTAGCTTAAAGTTAATTTCTTACTTTGACTTGCGAGCATTCTCAAGGTTTGTGTGATGGCAGAGGTAGTAGCAGTTTTTGAAAGAGGTTAGGTAGTCATGGAGGCTTTTTGTAGAAAGATTTTAGTTACAGAAATCCTACTATAGCATGTCGTTTCTGATTATATAAGGTTAGAAATGGATTTAGAAAACTCTGAAGATAAGTTGGAGATGAAAAACCTCATTTTTAAGGATTTTTCTAGCATGATTTGTCTAGTGACAATTAAGAATTACGTAGTAGATGGAACTTAGTTTTCATCAAATATAAAGTTTACCATACCTTACCATACTGAAGGTTTATGTGATTGCAGAGGTGGATGTAGTTTTTGAAAGAGATTGGGCAGTCATGGAGGCTTACAGTGTAGAAAGATTTTGCTACATAAATCCTACTATAGCATGATGTTTCTGATTATATAAGATTAAAAAATGGTTTTTGAGAACTTCAAAGATATGTTTGTGATGAAAAACTTCATTTTAAAAGATTTATCTAGCGTGATTTGTTTAGTGAGAATTAATAATTATGTAATTGATGGAACTTGGTATTCATTTAATATAAAGGTTACTATACTATAGCGTGATTTTGATGTTCTAGTGTTCAGCTTTAAATTTGAGATCAAAAAGGGGGTTGGGTAGAGGTCTTGGCTTTGCACTGTACATAAAAGAGTGAGATTTTGATGTTTTACCTTTAGAATTTCAATTCAATTCTTGTAAGTGAGAAAGAATAATAAGCGCATGAATCAGATAGAGATCCTATGTTATAATGCCATTTTTTAAAGCAATTCATAACCAGAGAATGTTGCTATTTATTGCTTTCATTGTTCTGCCATAAGTTCTATTATTTTTAGAATGATCATTTAGAAAGTAGATGTAAAAAGTAATCCATTTCTGATTTTCTCCCACCGACAACTGGTATATTGATTGAAAAATTAGGCTTGCTTTTTGCTATGCGAATTTCGGAAGAATATAGATATATTAAGTAACTAAAATGTGGTTTTTAAACTATACGGGTTGGTGTGAAATGAAGAAAATATGGTGTAGCTAATATTGTGTAGTTTATAATGTGTTGTCTCATTAGTAAAATAATAGGTCTAATGAAGGAACTAACAATATGGTTCTAAACTGTATGGGCTGGCGATGTCGCGAAGAAAATATGGTGTAGCTCATAATGTTTTTTCTCTTTAGCAAAGGGCTTAGTTGGTTGCTTGACAATAATAAATAATTGATTGTGCAATGTGCAACGGTTCATTTTATTTCAATGCATAAATGCTAAAGCAAAGTGACACTTTTACTAATGATAACATATTTGACTCGATATTTAAAAAACGGTGTGTGTGTGTGTGTGTTTCGACCATACAATGGTCATTTAATTAGCTAGATTTAAGTCACACCGAGTAATAATTTTCAACAATTTAACATTCAAAATCAGTAATTTTAAGCTATTCAAGGTCAAAACAAAAGAAAGAAAAATATGAATAATGAAGCAATAAAATAACTTAAAAATTAAGAATACTTGTATGATGGAATTACCTACTTGAACTCAAGAGGCTGAGGTAACATGAAAGAAGAATGTGAAGAAATTGTCAAACTCAGTAGGAAATATGTGAGTGAGAAGCTACTTGTATCACCAACAAAGACTAGTGAAAATTAAAAAATGTATAAAAAACTTTGAGGCGAAAAATGCATGAATATGACCATGAAGAAGCAGGTAGGTTCAAGGGGAGAGAATGGTGAATCAATCAGCGATGATTCAGAAAAAAATAATAATAATAAAAGAAAAAAAATAAAAAAATAAAAATAGAAGTCTATTTATTCTATGATTATGAATGTGAAGTACCATTTGTGCCTACTTATTGCAGAAGATGTCGATTTCAACCATGAAATTTGGTTTTATTTTGTGCCGTAGTTGATCTTGTAGCGAGAAGTGATCCGGTGAAGCGGTGTGACTTACTAATTATATCAGAAGTGGCGTGACATGCTAATTTTATTGCAAGCCATTAGTTCTGATAGCTAATTCATTCACTTTATTGTTACAAGTTTTCTGCCTTCAATAATCTGTTTAACATAATAATAAAAATCTCTGCACAATGTTCGATTACCACTTTCCTCTTAGCTCTTTTATTGAGCCTTTATGAAATTTCATGATTAAGCCCAGTTGTGTTTTCATTTGCCCGTATCGTTAGGAAAATGATGAGTTTTTTAGAACTATTTAGCTTTTATATAGCCTTGCTTGCATCATTTTTTATTTAATTTTAGAAGCATTTATTTGCTTGTTGGCATTTTAGCTTTAATGGCTCACTCTTTAATTTATCTTTAATTCATTTATACTCTTAACGAGATTTTCTCTTGGGTAGCTTTGATATTTGATTTGCTTGCACTGAAATTTTCAATTTCCTTTTGTTCTAAATATTTATATGTAATTGTTTATTTATTATTTCTGTTACTATGAGCATTAAATTTCTATTTCTTAGTGTATTTTTGATATTGTTTGTTATATATAATTTTACACTAAAAAACTTGTGGGCAGCAATTAAGTACTAAAACGTCTGTCATGTTATTGGGTAAGGTTCAATCAATCACACTGCGGTATAGAATCATTCAAACTCGAACCTTTTTTTTATTAGTGTTTATTGATCCTGGAAAAGAAAATTTGTATCAGATTATTCTGATGCAATTTATGTGAAAATTCTGACATAATATTCATAATTATGTCGCAAATACTCCAAATTAGAAGACATCTCGATAGGAATAGAAGGTATCAGCATGGATTAATATAATCAAAATAGTAAATTTCAGTGGCCATTTAGATAGAAATTAAAAGCCTATAACAATTTTCTTTTTTTATAAAAAGGGACTGAATATATTATCATTTGTTAATAGTAGTCTCACTTGTAATTTTTACTTGAAGATAGAGCTCAAATCAAGAGTTATATAACTTGTTCACCTATTTTTTTTAATGTCTTTGGAGACACCTTCAAAACTTTAGAAAGAACAGGCGCCCTCCTTGTGTTAAAAGCGAAGTCTCACAAAGCATAGAATCCGAATGAGTTAAATATTTGTAAATAACACTACCAAGCTATTTTTTTCAAGACTTAACGCATGAATTATTACTAAATCTGCTAATGTTTTTGAAAGTTAGTAATTTTCTAATGTAAAAAAATGTTAAAATTTAGTGAAATTATAGTCTAGAAACCAACCGGGGTATCGGAATTTCTAATACTATTACTCATGCTAAATTTTATCATTGGCGTCTAATTAAATTTAACTTTGTTAAAAGTTTTTTATAAAAAAATAAAAAATTTATAAATTTTGAGTAAGAAATAGTGATAGAACTCTATACCATGAGATCATATTCATATCATGGATTCACGTTCTCATAAGGCTCAAAATTTCGTCGATATCAGTAAGAACACTTAGATCTCTAGTAGTGGCGCTAATTATGAATTTCAATTTTAAATTATATTTAAATGCTCCTGTTTATGGTATGTAATATTTTTATTACCATATAATACATATATGAATGAGTGTATTTCTGAGAACATAATTTATAACCAATACATCAATACCTGGTGGCATGCATGTGCGTAAAACATTCTAAAGTGATATTTGAGAGCTATCTAGATTTGATTCATGATGTAATTATAAGCTCTAATGAGCAATATGATTAGCATTTTCATTAATATTAATCTCTTAAAATAAATTAGCCTAATAAATGCATTTGCATTTAATTTCTCTTGGAAAGTCTTCTTGAAACAAATCTCATAATTAAAACCTTTTAAAAGGGGCTTTATATACATACACCACTCAATTCTCATGGTTTTGCTTAATGACCACCTAAAATTTGATATTACGTTTATACCATCCAAATTTTTCCAATCACATAAAAAGAAATCAATATTTAAACTTTTAAAAGTGGGAAACATTTTTTTCATCCTTATGTACGGTGGCATATATGTGAATCTTCCAATGTTTTGATGTCTCTATTATCTACTTCAAGGAAATAATATCCGGATTAAATATTGTGAAATAGGAACCCCCTTTATCGTAATATTTTTATACTAAATGATTTAATTTGTCAAAGTTTGCTCGTAATTTATATTTCTTATAAAACTTGGTTACTACATTAGAGGAAGATTTTATTCTTAATTATACCCAATTTTATATGCGCTGGGTGTCGACTAGTTAACTCATAAATCATTTTGACATTTGTAAGGGTGGGATATGTTTTAAAGCTACTGTCAATATTGTTAAAGTTATTCCTTTTGAATAAATCTGTAGAACAAATCATCATTTTTGGGTTGGACATTATTAATGATTATTAATGACTATTATTTATAGTTATTAGGTTTCTCACTTCAGATTATTTCGCTCTCATTAACCAATCTGCCATTTCCTTGTCAGCGATTTTAGGGCAAATTATTTTCTCTAGGTTCAATTCTTGTTGATGGTCACTCCTTATCCTTCTTTTCTAAATGCTTCTAAACTTACCCTTCATATTAATGTTAAGAAAATGACGCATATAGTCCTAAATATCGCCTTAAACATGTTTAATAAAGTGTAATTTGCATAAGTACCACACAATTCTTTTGTATTTACATATTAAACACCTAAAGTTTGATATACACATTTGTAATATGAGTGAAAAGTTGTATTTCTAAAAAATAATGATGTTATTTTGATGTGTCATTAAAGATACGAGTGTTTAGTATGTAGAAAGGATAGTTGAGGCGGTAGATACGTAAGTACACATGAATTGTGTGGTTTGTTCGCAAATTACACAGTGAGGCATTAATTTGTTAGTTGGTGATACAGCTGCTGGTTTTAGAATCAATATCATTGAATCACTGCTTTATAATACGTAATATTAATTTATGTATAAGGGGTCTTGACAAACATTTAGGCTGCGGTTTTTTTGACAAATATGCTCTGATTAAATGTTTAAAAATAATTGTTTTTATAACTCGTAACTG
Source organism: Phalaenopsis aphrodite (assembly GCA_003013225.1). NCBI lineage: Eukaryota > Viridiplantae > Streptophyta > Magnoliopsida > Asparagales > Orchidaceae > Phalaenopsis > Phalaenopsis aphrodite. The sequence continues at coordinate 151,158 of NEWO01001062.1, read as the reverse complement.
CAATATTGAGGGAGTATGGTGCTCTATGGAGCTTAGATTCTGAATCTATCTCGTGCTTAAATCTTTAACAATGTTCTGTAAGGATGGCAAACATGATAACATCACTCCTTTAAACCTGACTGGCAAGGCATCAGTTAACGTAACGTCTTGTTATTTGATTTCAGAAACTCAATTTTTAATGTTAGTTTACATATGAATATTAGTCAGTGTTATTTTATTTTTAAGGCCAATTAATTTTAGTGGCGTTTACGTAACATCACATAATTTTAACTTTTAAATAAAATGCTTTTCAATGCATCTGTAAAGTTTCAAGAATTGAGTGGCATTCATGTAAATCTTTTTAATTTTATGACAAAATAAGATTTTACTTGTGCCTCGGTAATTGGTATGAAATATATAAAGTGTAGGAATTGAATATTTAAATTCATATTTATATTTGTCTGAAAAAAGAAATATAATTCTGTAGAAAATAATTAGTTAAGCCCAGATTATTGTTAATCTATTCTTATATACCTAAATTACATTAAAAGGATTTGATTTATTTGTAACTCAATCATCAGGGATTTGAGTGGCACATTTTATGATCTAGTTTATGGTAGCTCGCAGCATAATTCGTATATATTTACATCTCTAACACCATAACATTTATATGTACATATCAAAATCTTTAATATCATATAAAAAATAAATATAACCATCATTATCTTTCTTAAAGGAAATACATATTTTTTTAATGCCAAGTGTATGATGTGGCCATGCTTGTAAACTAATATCTAAAATTCATTAAATGAAATAAACGACCTTAATGTTAGAGCATCATTTATTTACATGACAGCTTATTTCTCAGATGTATTTCGGTGCCATTGTTAGCCCCCATCATATATTGATATTTGGTTATGGTAGCATGTCTCGCTCTTACTCAAATATGTTATTGAAATAAATATATATATTTTTTATTTTTTACTAAAGTTTTCTCTCGACATGAAAAATCATAAAGTACTGCTTGCTCAAATTTAAAATAATATTTTAATTATTTTTTTTCTCTACATTTTGTTTTTATTATTAAGTCAATGATATGAAACTTTACAATAAATAACAGGGTAAAAAAATATAAAAAAAAAACATTTTGAGGAGACTACTGAAGGGGGAGGGTCAGCTCCAGGTGTCGGCTCGGGAATGAAATGCAACCTCGACGTAATTTTACTTTTAATTATGATGTTTTCTCTATTTTTCTTTTGTATTTTTTTTTTT
>NEWO01001062.1:36745-149690 GCA_003013225.1 Phalaenopsis aphrodite | reverse complement strand
GTTGGTTTAAAAGATAAAAATTAAAACTCAACTTGCTTTTTATGTACTTCATTCAAAGCTTGTGTTCGGGAACAACTGAATTTGGCAGCCGGAATACATATTTGTATGTAATGTTCTTTTATAATTTTATAACTACTGTTGAAAAAGGAAAAAATTAGAGTAAACTTGGTTTTTATCAACACCTAAGAAAGCTTATGTTTGTGAAAAAATGAATAGAGTAAATCAGAATAATTGATTTTAAATTTATAAGAAAATTTGGTAAAATTTTTAAGAGATGAAATCTAGTTTATTCAGATAAGTTGTTGATTAGCAACTGATTCGGATAAGTTAATTGTTTGTTTGGCTTGTGAGCTTGAAAAATAATTGATTTGCAATTGTTTCTGAATAAATAATAATTCTGCTCATGTACAGTAATGTTGTTTGCAACATAATTGTCATAACAATATTTTGATACTTAAGAAACAAAAATCGACTTTAAAATAATACAAAAAATAACTTAAAGAGCTAAGCATAAAATATTACAAAAAAAATTCATCATATTTAATAAATAATTAAAACGAATCCTGTCACAAAATGGAGGAAGTTTAAGTTATTTATGATCGCTTTTAAATTTCATAAATGTACATTATGATAAGTGTAACTTATAAATAATAAATTAATTTGGGATTGCTGCCACACTGCAACCATGAATTCTAACATCCACATTTGGAAGGATGGCATGAATAGGTTTACCTTCCCCGATGATGGCGTGAACAGGCTTACCTTTCCCCATGGTTTCCACTAGCAGCGGAGCACAAGGATGAGATAGAAGAAAGTATCGCAGGTCATTGTATGTCGCAATCTTATCGTGGCCTTCTCTGTTAGCTCTAATCGCAACTGTATTGCGAGGTTTCATTCACGAAGCCAATGATTTTGGGTGAAACCAGTAGAGCAGGAGTCTTGTAGGCATGTTGTCGACCTGTAAAGAAGAGTGAGGCAAGGTGCGGCAAGTGGCGAGCAAGAATATCCTTTTATCATCTTCTCCTCTGCGACTCTTATGGCTGGACGGGAGAGGGCAACCCCGTAATATTTCCCCAAATACGGACCGCGGGGTTCGACCTGTGGCCCGCGTTTAATATAAAATAAAAACTCTGTTTTTGCACACTCTGCTCAAATGCGAGATTCAAACGGTGATACGACATTTTGAAAACACAGTCACAACTGTTAAGCTGCCCCAAACGAACCCTACTTTATGCTTCCCTCTTAAAAAATTTCCCCAAATACGGACCGCGGGGTTCGACCTGTGGCCCGCGTTTAATATAAAATAAAAACTCTGTTTTTGCACACTCTGCTCAAATGCGAGATTCAAACGGTGAGACGACATTTTGAAAACACAGTCACAACTGTTAAGCTGCCCCAAACGAACCCTACTTTATGCTTCCCTCTTAAAAAATTTTTCTAAGCGAGCACACAAACTTCTCACTTCCCTTTTTTTTCTCTTATATTGTTTCTCTATCTCTCTCTCTCTCCGTCTCTCTGTTTGTCTCTTATATTATGTAATTATTTATCTCTTCGAATATTTTTCTTTGATATTTTTGATGCAGTTTTATAAATTTTCTCTAAAAGTTATGATTAAAGTGATATATCGAGCCTTTTTCATCTATTAATATAATTTTGTTTAAATGGTTAACTACTTCGTTGTTCAGTCATAATTTTTATAAAATGCAAAGATAATGATTCGTCACATGAACTTTAATAACAAATTTAACAAAGATGATTAAAGTATTAAAAACATGTATGATTCAGAGATATTTTAATTTAATTTCTTTAAAATATAAGAAAATTTATCACATTGTATTTTTCAGAATTGGCTCCAAATCTATGTAGCTGCCTTTAATAATTGGATAGGAAAATAAAACATTAAAAGATTTACATGCATATCACACAATTCTTATGTATTTAAAGATATATCATGTAAAATTTAATATAGTTCTTCATTAATTTGCTAAAATTAAACAAACAAACATTTTTATTTATATATTTTGATGAAACCATTCAAAATTTTAATTTAGACAATTTAAATGGATTAAGTAGTGCAAATCAAAATAAATCTGTGAATTCAATTATGTTCTATGGATCACACCCAAGATATAGAGCGATATACATATAAGAGAAACAGAGAGAGCTAGATTAAGAGCAAAATCCACAAGGTTTGAAAGAGTGAATTTATTAGTTTTTTTTTTTTCACTAAAATGTTCAATTTTTAAGTTTCCGAGGTATATAGTGAAATTACATATTTATGCATGTTTTAATGGAGATATTACAAGTCCTTATTACACATATTCATATATGTAACCGACTCTAAGACCTTTTAATATTCATAACTGATATTGACACATGTTGACCTCACTTTTGGTTGAGATTTAGTTTTATGTTTTTAGTAGCCTAAGGTCTAGCCATAGAACTTTCCTGTTGACTATTCCTAGAAAGCTAGAAAAGAAACCCTCACCTTTAAAAACTCTAAACTCTTCTATGCTCAACATGAAGTTCCATATACTAGTCCTAACCTCTAGCACTTAGTAGGTGGGGCCATTATAGATGAAGCTCAAGGGGAGTCCCCATAGGACTACTTGGCCTTAAGGTTGACCTGGGTGTTGGTTTGAAGCTAGTTCACTCACTTGCACTCACTTGTACCCATTTTCACTCAAAATCCTAAAACCCAGATTTGTTGACTTTGTTCCCTTGATCGTTTGGGAAACTCATGTAGATAGTCCCCTAGATCCACTGGCCCTAGGCTAGGGTTTAGCTACGACCAGTATATAGAGGACCCAAATGGGGATTTCATTAGTTCATAGCTCATATAAGGCAGTTGGCACCTCAATTCTATTAAAATATCCAACTTGATCTTTTGCCTCCCAAATCCACCCAAATTACCTAAACACCTCAAACCCCAAATTTGACTAAAATTCCCAATTTCACCCAAAATACCCAAATTTGTTCAAAAATCATTTCAAGCTTTTGAAATTACCAAAATTGCCCAAAATATCCCAAAAATTTCAAAATTACCAAAATACCATCAAATTCGCCAAAATTACAAAAATACCTTTGGTAGCCAAAACTTTCTTAAAACCATCAAAATCATTTCAAATATCCCCAAAACCAATTTGAACCCTTTAATTGAACCCAATTTGACCAATTTGATCACTTTGACCAAAAGCCCCAAATTGCCTTTAAAGGGTCAATTTTTCCAAATTCACTTCACATACCCATCAATTTGGCCCCAATCATGTCCAATTTCAATTCTAAATTCAAATTCATCTTTAATATTATCAATTCAAACCAAATCCAAGCCTAATTAACCCATGCTTTGTGCTCAAATTTGATCCAAATTAAACCCCCAATTTTGACCCTATGACTTAATCTCACCTAGTTGAACCATATGATCCACTCAATTGCCCCAATTTGAATCCTAAATTCTTCTTAACAATCCTACACATCAAATTGGACCTTCAATTGGCCTTGGTCAAGCCTAAATTCCACTCAATTTCAACTCACATTCAAAATCCCCAAATTAGCCACAAATTAGCTATGTCTCCAAATTCCACCAAATTGAATGCCCTAACCCCAAAATTGACACCTAATTTATGTTGAAAACTCTTTATGACATTCCCTAGACCATTTTGAACCATAAATTTGGACCTAACCCAACCTTAGCCTAACCTAAACCCAAGTCATTTGAATTGTGTTTAATGAGTTATGAGGTAAAGTACCCCAAGGGCAAAATAGTCATTTTAGATTTTGGTTCTTAATCAAAATTTAGGATTAATCAAGGGAAAATGGGAAATTTTGATCTTAATAAATATAATTGGATGATTGAAATACAATGGGACTAAAAGGTAGAAACTAACTCACCACCTTTGCACAACATCAACAAGTATAATTCTCCTAATCTTCATGACTTGGAAGTCAATTAAAATCAAATGATTCTTAAGTAATGGGCTTAAGATAGGAAAAAATGATTATTTACTTTTCTTAAGCCCAAAGTTGAGAATGATGTGATCTTTCTTAAATCAAAATTTTGATAATCACCATTCTACCTATCATGATTATTAAGGGCTTAGTAGTGACATAGGCTCGATTTCAACACTCAATTAATCAGATTTAGAAGATAACATGATTGGTGATTAATATCTTTAAACACTAAAATCCCGACCTTAATTGTGGACACCACAATCTTAAATGACTTAAATATGCCTTAGGGGCACCCACTCACTTAACTTTTAAATGAAACCTCAATTGATTAACTGGGTATCCTATCCTCGGGATAATTACATTGTTTAATTTCACTAAGCAACGGGGTAGTCACACTTCAACCTCAGATGATTAATGGAACAATATGATAAGTTCAAAATGAACTCAGAATATTTCAAGAGATCTTCAAAGTGGTCTAAGGTCATGCCTCGAGCATTTTGAAATCTATTGGACATTCTGAATGGCTAATTGGACTTGCCATATTTTTGTTCTAAAACCATCCACTAGGATCTTCTGAGATTCAATAAAGTCATAACTTAAGGTTTGGTAACTAAACATTCATCTACTGCAATTTAAATTCCCTGCAAAATTATATACATGCTTTTAAAGTACTAAATTTTAAGGTGGAGGAACGAGAAAAAATCGACAGGTACGCTTTTAAATTATTGCATTCACCTTTTTATTCTTCTTGTCTCGAGCTTGCATGTTAAACAATGATGTCACCCTGCATGAAAATCAAAATTGCTATGATAGCCGGAAAACCAAAACCAAAACTAAAAATCAAATAAGATAAAATTCACTACCACAATATTCAAAAATCAAATACTTCTGTTCAGTCATAATTTTTATAAAATGCAAAGATAATGATTCGTCACATGAACTTTAATAACAAATTTAACAAAGATGATTAAAGTATTAAAAAAATGTGTGATTCACAGATATTTTAATTTAATATCTTTAAAATATAAGAAAATTTATCACATTATATATTTCAGAATTGGCTCCAAATCCATGTAGCTGCCTTTAATAATTGGATAGGAAAGTAAAACATTAAAAGATTTACATGCATATCACACAATTCTTATGTATTTAAAGATATATCATGTAAAATTTAATATAGTTCTTCATTAATTTGCTAAAATTAAACAAACAAACATTTTTATTTATATATTTTGATGAAACCATTCAAAATTTTAATTTAGACAATTTTAAATGGATTAAGTAGTGCAAATCAAAATAAATCTCTTGAATTCAAATATGTTCTATGGATTGCACCCAAGATATAAAGCGTTAGACAAATAAGAGAAATAGAGAGAGCTAGATTAAGAGCAAAATCCACAAGGTTTGAAAGAGTGAATTTAGTAGTCTTTTTTTTGGTGAAATGTTGAATTTTTAAGTTTCCGAGGTATATAGTGAAATTACATATTTATGCATGTATTAATGGAGATATTACAAGCCCTTATTACCCATATTCATATATGTAACCGACTCCAAGACCTTTTAATATTCATAACTGATATTGACACCGTTTGACCTCACTTTTGGTTGAGGTTTAATTTTTTGTCTTTAGTAGTCTAAGGTCTAGTCATAGAACTTTCCTGTTGACTATTCCTAGAAAGTTAGAAAAGGAACCCTCACCTTTAAAACTCTAAACTCTTCTGTGCTCAACTTGAAGTTCCATATACTGGTCCTAACCTCTAGTACTTAGTAGGTGGGGCCACTATAGATGAAGCTCAAGGGGAGTCCCAATAGGACTACTTGGCCTTAGGTTGACCTAGGTGTTGGTTTGGAGCTAGTTCACTCACTTGCACCCATTTTCACTCAAAATCATAAAACCCATATTTGTTGACTTTGATTTCTTGATCGTTTGGGAAACTCATGTAGTTGGTCCCCTGGACTCACTGACCCTAGGCTAGGGTTTAGCTAAGACCACTGTATAGAGAATTCAAATGGGGATTTCATTGGTTTATAGCTCATTTAAGGCGGTTGGCACCTCGCTTCTATCAAAATATCTAACTTGGTCTTTTGCCTCCCAAATTCACCCAAATTACCTAAACACCCCAAACCCCAAATTTGACCAAAATTCCCAATTTCACCCAAAATACCCAAATTTTTTCAAAAACCATTTCAAACCATTTGAAATTACCAAAATTGCCCAAAATATCCCAAAAATTTCAAAATTACCAAAATACCATCAAATTTGCCAAAATTACAAAAATACCTTTGGTAGCCTAAACTTTATTAAAACCATCAAAATCATTTCAAATGTCCCCAAAACAAATTTGAACCCTTTAATTGAACCTAGTTTAACCAATTTGATCACTTTGACCAAAAGCCCAAAATTGCCTTTAAAGGCCCAATTTTTCGAAATTCACTTCACATCATCAATTTGGCCCTAATCCTCCCCAATTTTAATTCTAAATTCAAATTAATCTTTAATATGATCAATTCAAACAAAATCCAAGCTCAATTAACCCATTCTTTGAGCTCAATTTTGATCTAAATTAAACACCCAATTTTGACCCTATGACTTAATCTCACCTAATTGAATCATATGATCCACTCAATTGCCCAAATTTGAATCCTAAATTTTTCTTAACAATCCTACACATCAAATTTAGCCTTCAATTGGCCTTGTCAAACCTAAATTTCACTCAATTTCAACCCACATTCAAAATCCCCAAATTAGCCCCAAATTGGCTGTCTCCAAATTCCACCAAATTGATTGCCCTAACCCCAAAACTAACACCCAATTTATGTTGAAAACTCTTTATGAAATTCCCTTAGACCATTTTGAACCATCAATTTGGACCTAACCCAACCTTAGCCTAACCTAAACCCAAGTCATTTGAATTGTGTTTAATGAGTTATGAGGTAAAGTACCCCAAGGGCAAAATAATCATTTTAGATTTTGGATCTTAATCAAAATTTAGGATTAATAAGGGAAAATGGGAAATTTTGATCTTAATAAATATGATTGGATGATTGAAATACAATGGGACTAAAAGGTAGAAACTCACTCACCACCTTTGCACAACATCAACAAGACCATAATTCTCCAAATTTTCATGACTTGGAAGTCAATTAAGATCAAATGATTCTTAAGTGATGGGCTTAAGATAGGAAATATGATGATTTACTTTTATTAAGTCCAAAGTTAAGAATGATGTGATTTTTCAATAAGAATACATATCAATTAAATCAAAATTTTGATAATCACCATTCTACCTATCATGATTATTAAGGGCTTTGTAGTGACATAGACTCGATATCAACACCCAATTAATCAGATTTAGAAGATAACATGATTGGTGATTAATATCTTTAAACAGTAAAAGCCTGACCTTAAGTGTGGATACCATAATCTTAAATGACTTAAACATGCCTTAGGGGCACCCACTCACATAACTTTTAAATGAAACCTCAATTGATTAACTGTGTATCCTATCCTCAGAATAATTACATTGTTTAATTTCACTGACCAACGGGGTAGTCACACTTCAACCTCGGATGATTAATGGAACAATATGATAAGTTCAAAATGAGCTCGGAATATTTCAAGAGATCTTCAAAGTGGTCCAAGGTCATGCCTCGAGCATTTTGAAATCTATTAGACATTCTGAAGGGCTAATTAGACTTGCCATATTTTTGTTCTAAAACCATCTACTAGGATCTTCTAAGATTCAATAAAGTCATAACTTGGGGTTTGGTAACAAAACATTCATCTACTCCTGCAATTTAAATTCCCTGTAAATTTATATACATGCTTTTCAAGTACTAACTTTTTTCAGGTGGAGGAACGAGAAAAAATCGACAGATACGCTTTTAAATTATTGCATTTACCTTTTTATACTTCTTATCTCGAGCTTGCATGTTAAACAATGATGTCACCCTGCATGAAAACCAAAATTGTTAGAATAGCCGTAAAACCAAAACCAAAACTAAAAATCAAACAAGATAAAATTCACTGCCACAACATTCAAAATATAAGACAACTCAAACTTTAATCACAAACATCACAAAACAAAAATTGCAACTATATTAAAACTACTCTATCGAATGATTGGAAATCCCTCAGAGGAGGTAACCTACAGTTGCGAACGAGATTTCCCACGGTCTAAATGAAAGTATGGAACTCATTAAGTTGAGTTTAGTAAATTTATTTGAACTAAGTGAATCCGAAAGAAAATAGTGATACCAGAACAAGGGAACCATGTGATTCTAATCGGTGTCGCTCTAATCAACTTTAATATGCCCCATAATATTTAAATAGTCGTGACCCTTAGGGACATCTGATTTGACATCATAACTTGACACATTAGAAAACTTAAACTTGCTACGACAAGGAGCTTGGAGCTAGCATTTTGGGCAACACGACCATCTTCAACAGCTAAACATGTTTACACCAACTAAACCATTCTTTCTTTAGAATTAAACAACCAAGTCATACGACTTTAAGGTGGTTTGCTTATGCAACATAAATCCTAAAACTTTCTTTAGGCTTTTGTATAGCTATGTGATACGCCTAAAAAAGGTTAAAATTTTCATATTCTCTTAATGCATAAATTTGGTAATTTTCAATGATATTGCACCTTAAAGGACCGTATTTTATATATTTTTAGTTTCAGTTACAAAAAATGGAGTTTTGGAGGAAAAAAAGCAAAAACGCTGCAATTTGGAGCAAAAACAAGCAAGAAAGAAAATTCAGTCCTGACACGTATCAATGTGTGTGTCGGCACTACTTTGGTTAGGGGAGTTGCCCATAAGAAGCTATCGGCCACCGGAATCGAAATCCCGTCACCCGCTTCGGAAGGATGTTTAAGTTTAGAAAATTATGAAATCAAACTGACCACATATTTTTCATAGTTTAAATGAAAGAGCATTATACCTCAAACCCTTTATCTATCCCGAAGGATAAACACAAGACTTGAGGATGAGACTCGATCAAATAAACTAAGAAAGATATGACGTCCGTTTGGTCTCCGTAACCGTTTTATTTGTCGACAATTTCCCCTATTTAATATGAAGAATTAAATAGGGTTTATATTAAGCTCGGTTCGAGAAAAACTTCTTATAAGGGAAAGCCCCTATAGTTAATTACATCTTAAATGACTGAAGTCATCTAAGAAAAGTCTTGATTAAAATCAAGAAATATTATCTTTAAGGAATTCAAAGGAAAGGTCTTTTTAATGAAATCAGACAAAGAGGTGTGAAAGGGTAATGATTCAATTTAGGACATTTATTATGGAATCTAAAGGAGGAAGGACTAGGGGATGACATAGATTCGGAGGAGAACCTCGGTGCCTTCCCAGTCTATCCTATTGTTTGGCTTCAATTTTGAGGAGAAAAAATTAAGTGTTTCATCCTGCTAATTTTATTAATTTAGGGATTACATTTGTGTGAATCATCACACAAATAGCCTGGAAGATGTGAGGATTTTGGTCTCGACAAACGACAACCTCGGAATCCTAAAACGAGTTAAAGCTTATATTGTACAACAGAGCTATATAAATGCCTAAAGAAGAGATGAGGATTTATGTTACATAAGTAGACAACCTCGACGTTCTATGGCTTTGTTGTTTAATTCTAAAGAAGGAAAGAAATTTGTTTAGCTGATGTAGACAGATTTTGCTTTTGAAGATGGTAATGCTACCCACCATGCTAGCTCCAAGCTCCTCGTCGCGGCAAGTTTAAGTTTTCTAGGGTGTCAAGTTATGATGTCAAATCAAGTGGCCATATGGTTGAATTTCTTTAAATTTATATGGGGGGATGTTAAAGTTGATTAGAGCGACACCGATTAGGATCTCATGGTTCCCTCGTTCCGGCACCACTATTTTATATTGGATTCACTTTGTCCAAATGAATTCATTAAACTCAACTTAATGAGTTCCATAATTTCATTTAGACCGTGGGAAGCCTCGTTAGCAACCATAGGTTACGTCCTCCGAGGGGTTCCCGATCATCCGATAGAGACGTCTTAATTTAGTTGCAGTTTTTGTTTTGTGTGATGTGTGTGATTAAATTTTAAGTTGTTTTATATTTTGAATGTTATGACGGTGAATTTTATCTTGGTTGATTTTAACTTTGGTTTTGGTTTTGTGGCTATCCTGATAGTTTTAGTTTTCATGCAGGGTGACATTGTTATTTAGCATGCAAGTTTTGCAAGTATAAAAAGTACAAGAAAGATAACATTGTAAACAATAAAAAGCGTACCTTACGAGTCTTTTCGTTTCACCACCTGAAACTTAAAATGTATGTGAGGGCAGTTCATGTAGAGGCAGAAAAGTAATGTTTTGGTAGTTTTCCTAACCCTATGTCATATCTTGGTGGGTCCTTGGGAGTTTAATTAAGGATGATTTTGTTAAGCAAAATATATTAAGTTTAATATACCTCTGAGGTATCCAACAGGTTAGGGGGAAGAAGCAGGTCCATGCTTCATTCTTATCACCTGGTGAAAAGCCTCGAGTTCATTTAAACTTATTATGTTGCTTAATAATTCACCCTACGAACACTGTAATGCTCAATGAATATTGATGTCCTAACTATCCCTAAGAATATGGTAATTATCATTTGTAAATCAATTTTGAAGATTATGTGAATGAAAACCCTTAAAGGGGGCAAGCTAGTGTTGTTGGAACACTTAGCCAAATTTTAATCCTAATTAGGCTTGTAGTATTTTAAAGGTCTTAAACTTTGGCTATGTTTTCTTTTCTAATCATCGTTTAATCAATCTTGATTTAACTTAGATCACGACTAAGCCCTTAAGACCTAGATGAGTGTCTTAATTAATTTTGAAAATGTTAAGTTTTTGGTGATCATGATTCATTATTTGAATTTCATTTGAACCTCAAATAAAGGTATTAAATTGATTGATTACTGACTTCAAAAGTCATACCTATAAGTCCTAGGTTCTTTTAATTTTAATAAACCTCCAAATTTTAATAATTTAGAAATTTATTAATTTATCCTTTTAATTAAGAAAGTGAGGTGGGTTTCTACCAATTAATCTCATATTAATTTCAGTCTTCCAAAAAAGTTAATTAAGATTAGAGGTTGCCCATTTCCCTACTTGATAGCCTAAATGTTAATTAAGGTTAAATTCATAAAATTACACTTTTGCCCTAAGGCTCTAACACTTCATAATTTGTCAAATTTAAACAAAATGACTTTGAATTTTTATCCTACATCACTCATGGGTCAATTAAAACATCAAAGGAGAAAAAGAGATTTTTCAAAATTTAATTTAATTTATATAATTATTATTATGCAAAAATGAGATTTTTCAAAGAAAATTTTCTAACTTGACCAACCTGAAGCCTAATCAATTAAAATTTTTACTAGTGGTATACCTAGACTAAGGAACCATTTGGACAAAATTTCATGATTTTTTGAATTTTATTTGAATTATTAGAATTATTTTAAGTTCTGGGGTATTCATTAAATATAAAATATTTTAAATGGGTAAAATTAGGTTTTACATTTTTGAAAATTCTCCCTAAGGCCAGAAAACCCAAGGAAGAAAATTTTATATTTTTCTGATTTTTCTTTGATTTATTGGAATTATTTTAGTGAAAATCCATTTTTAGGCTTTAAAAATTATTTTAAGCTTCAAAATACCATATCTTTATTTAGAAAATCAGGAATAATATTCTAATTATTTACAAGTTCTTAGAAAAAAATTTAGAATATTTCCATGAATTTTATTACTTTTGTGATTCTTATGAATTTTTAATTATTTTAAATATTTTAAAATAGGCTAAAAATGAAGTTTTTATTTTAAGTATCATTTTATTTTTATAAAATTTACCTGATCATAGAGAACTCCAAAAACAAGCTTTCATAATTTTTTGAGTTATATTTTGATCATTAAAAATCATTTTAGTGCCCAAAAAGGATATTCAATTTGAAAAATCAATTTAGGTCGTCAAATGGACTCAAAGTGCTTTAAAATTTTTATGGGGAGTTCTTTGGATCTTTGAAAATAGTGGAGATAAAAAATCAAGTCATTTTGATGTTTATATTTTCCAAAATTAATTATCTTAGTGATTTAGGATTTATGAAGATTAGATGCATTTTAAATGACTTGACTCATGAGAGATTTTTCTATAAGTTCTCTGGTCATAGGAAACCTTCCAAAATTTTCTTGAATTTTTCTAAATAACATTCTAATTATTATGATTAATTTAAGCAAATAATATGCATAAACTTGGAAAATATGGATCTCTATCTATAGGTCTCCTCTAACTTTGGAAAAATCAGGAAATGTTCCCCTTGACAGAGGCTACAATATGCAAAAAATTCAAGCCAAAGTGAAATGCCTATATGCATGGAGAATCAAAAGACTCAAAATAGTATTTAATTAATTAAAAATAAAACATGCATCAAATACACTTCAAATTATATTCAAATTTTTCTCCTCTGTTCACTGAGCAAGAAGATATTTTTACTTTATTTTTGTGATTTTTTAACACTAAGATATGAATATTTAAAGTTAGGGGTCATTTTCTGAATTATTTAAATCCCTATTTATCTATTTAAACGTGCGGCACTGACTGGATCCTAGCCAGCTCCAAATCTCCACGCGACGCACTCTCATTTGACACTGCCATCCACGCTAGCAGCCACGTGTCCCGCGGTTCTTGTAAAGAAGTGTTGTCCGGCTTCATCTTGACCGTTCATGTGATACACACTTGATCGAATGACGCTCCGTTATCGTCCCCAGTGGCCTAACCCGAGAGCCGTTCATCTTCAAGGCTTGATATCTCCCTCATTTCTCAACCAAATTGAATAATTTTTTTTAAAATACACATCTAAACTAGAGGAACATATCTATACAGTTAAAATGCAATGAAATTAAGCCCAAGAAAATAGAGAATCAAAAGAGGCTCGGGATGAGGAGGAGTTCAATATCTTTGCTCTGAGAAGGGAAGCTTAAATCAGAGATGCTTGGCAAGTTCGTTGGAGTCCAAGGAGGCTAGGGATTGAGCCTCTTGTTGTTGTGTAAGGTCTAGGTATGAATTTGACCAAGCTCGTTTTTAGATGTTGATCAAAGTCTATACTAGGGGCTCTGTGGAAGATGGATTTGATGGGGCCTTTTCTTCTTTCAATCTTGTGAAGGTGTGGGTACAAGTAATTTAAGTTTGGTGGACTGTAGAGGTGGATTGAGCTGTGTCCTGGTTTTAGACAAATGTTTGAGCTCAAAATTGAGCTTTCACAGTGGGGATCAGTGGGTGAAGATGGTTGGATTGCACTGAGGAGGTCTCAAAGAAGCTCTGTGAGTGATTTGGAAAGCTCTCTCTGAGAAAATTTTAGCACTCCATCCATGGTCATGGAGGCGAACTTTTATAAAAATGGGCTTGGGGTAGCTGTCATGGCCAATGTTTGGGTGCAATGTGATGCTTAGGTGGAGGGCAGAGAGGCTCCAACATCTCATTTGGGTGAGGTGGCCTGTTGGTTTGATTTGGGTGAAGTTCAAGAGGAGGTGGTCCTCAGCTTTGGCTTCTCCAGTGACTAGGCCGGCCAACCATGGCAGAAGGAGGTGCTAGGAGATCAAGGAACCCAGGAGAATATGTCACAGCAATTAAATGAGTTGAGGTTTAGTTTTGGCAAAAATATCCAAGGCTTGAGCAAATATGGAATCAAAATCCCTTGATTTAGGGGATCTTTGGTCCATGTCTTAGCTTAGGTGATTTTATGAGGTTTGGCTTGATCACTAGGGTTCAACTAATGATTGTGGAGAAATTAATTTTGAGACTTTGGGGTGGTTAGGCCACATTTAGTGCATGGGTCCAAGTAGGTGAAAATGACCAAAACTTGGGTTTGGGTTAGGTTAGCCATGTTCTTGAGCCCAATTTATTGATGCACTTGATGTAGATGATTGTAATGAACATTTTTGGTGAAGGATGAAAAGGGTTTTGAGTTCAATTGGAGGGTCAATTTGAAGGATTTTGGAGATTTGGTCAATTTGGGCATGTTGGGCTAAACTTGTGTCTAAAATGGGCTAGGGTTGGAATTTGGCTCAATTTAATGGTTTAAATGATCAAGGGGGATGTTATAAATATTTTTAATGAAGAAATGGAATGAAAATTTTGGATATAAGGCAATCAATTTAGTGAAATTTAGAGGCAAAACCAATTTGGGGCAAAATTTGGGGCTTTTGACCTAGGTTGAAAGTAAATGAAATTGGGACTTCAAGAAGGTCAATTGATGGTTAATTTTGATTTGTTGGAATGTTATAAAAATTTTTCAACATAAAATATGGCCAATTGAAGGGGTTATGGATTCAATTTGGTGAGATTAGGTCATATGCCAAAAATTGGGGTTTTGACCTATATCAAAATGGGGCACAAAGCTTGGCCAATTGAGCTTGGATTTGGCTTGTTTTGGTCACATTGAGAGTGAATTTGAGTTTGAGATTGAAATTTGGGGAGATTGGGATCAAATTGATGGACATTTGAATTAAATTTGGGGAAATTTGGGCCTTTAAAGACAAATTGGGGGTTTTAATCAATGATGGTCAAATTGGCCAAATTGGGTCATGTGGTAGCTGAGAAAAGTGAAATTAGGAATATTTTGGGAATTTTAGAATTTTTTTGGATTTTGAGCTAAGGAGGGGTATTTTGGTAATTTGGCAATTTTTGGTGATTTTGGGTAATTTGGGTGTTCTCAAAAGGTTTGAGATGATTTTTTACACAAGTTTGAGTATTTTGGATAAATTTGAGAATTTTTGATAAGTTTAGGGTTTCAATGGTACTTGGGTAATTTGGGGGAGTTTAGAGGCAAAAGGACATGATGGGTATTTTGGGTAAGATTGGGGAACTAACCACCAAATGTAAGCCATGGGCCAATGAAAACCACATTTGGGTCCTCTATGTACTGGTCTTATCTAAACCCCAGAGTAGGGTTATTAGGTTTAGGGGACCATCTAGTTGAGTAGCCCAAAGGTATCAAGGGATCAAAGTCAAGAAACTTTGGGTTTAGGGTAGTGAGTGATTGTGAGTGAATTGAGTGCCTTAGATCTAGCCCAACACCCAAGGTCAACCCTAAGGTCAAATAACCCTATAGGAACTCTCATTGAGCTCCCCCATAATGACCCAATCTACAAAGTGCTAGAGGTTAAGACCAATTGTGGAACTTCAAGTTGAGTGAAGAAGAGTTTAGAATTTCTAATGGTGAGGGTGTTTTTTCTAGTTCTCTAAGAATAGTCAATAGAAAAGTCCTATGGCTAGACCTTAGGCTACTAAAGAGAAAGACTAGACCTCAACCAAAAATGAGGTTAATAATGTCTTTCTATGCTTAATATATTTTACACTTCTCATATATTTTTGAATGAAATTACACTTTACAGAAAGATTGTTTTCATGCTTATTTTGTTGGCCTATATGTTAGGAACGAAACACAACTGAAACGGAGCATAATGGAGCCAAATGAAGCAAAATAGTGGAGCTACGCAAGGTGGGCGCTGAAGGCGCCAAAGTCGGCGCTGACTGTGCCAGAGTGCAATAAGTGACGTGAAAATGGCACTAACAACACCCAAAACGGTGCCAACAACACCCGAGACTATTTGGACGCGATGTTGTGTGAATTTCTAGAAGATTCAATGTATTTGGATGCTTTTTGGAAGGTTTCTTGAGGCATATCTTGGAAAAATTTTCCCTACGCTATAATAGAGTGATTTTATGTCAAAAACAGGGGTGTGTGTGAGGGAAAAAACATGGAGAATGTTTAGAGATCTTAGAATAGGAGTAGACATGTAGATTTCTACCTTTTTGGAGAGATTGGTGAGGGGATTTTGAGAGAAAATGTAAGAAAACATTCTAGCATTACATGGATCAGCGGGAGACTTTGTGGGAGAGATTTAGATCTTTCTTACAAGGAGAAAAAAAATCAAGTATTGTATTCTTCATTTTCTTATCGTTTTGTAAACACTTATCTAGTGGATTTTCTTTGATGAAATGAAGTTTTCCATTGTGTTTTCTTCGTGCTTTGTGATGTATTTTTCGTACTCTTTCTTCTTATTAGATTATAGTGGCATGAGAGAATTATGTCATTGTTTTCCTTTTACTTTTCTTTTGTAATGAGTAAGATTCATGTTTAGGATTTTGGGATACTTACTAGAAGAAGTTTTAATTATAAATGTGATGGTTTTTACTTGCACTTCATTTACATTACAATAAGGGTCCGTTGTAGTGATAAAATTCATTGTAATTGCATTAATACCCGAGAAGGCGGTGTAATTCTCAACAAAGTGAAACCACATTTAAATTCCATGGATGGTGAAGTTCATGGGGGTTGAGTGCAAATAAATAGAGAAATATATATTATTGGGCGAAGAATTAGAGATTCTAGGGTGACATACTAAAATCCCCGATTTGGCCTTATTTTTTAAGAATTAAAGCAAGAGTTAGTCTTCAGGGGAAGGTAAGTGGGAGATCTGGAGTGAGAGCTAGTATCCTCCTAGCCTAACCACGGATTTAGGGACTAAACCTGAGATTAGCCAATGATTTTCTATAACACTGAAATAGGGTAGAGAATTAAATTGCTCCTATTTGGCACATACAATATTTAATGTATCTCATTCTTTTAAATTATCCAATTTGCTACATAAGAAGAGTAGTTTTTAACATCTTAAAATTCTCCAAACCAATTCATCCATAAAGAGTTATCTTTTGAATTAATATTTACATTTAGGAATAGTTACTATCCTTACATTTAATATTCGCATTTAGAAGTAGTTTCTAGATAAAACACCATTTTAATCGGCATTCCAAACTAAGGGCTAATAGTAGTAGACTGGAATTTAACTAAAGACCTCTTTCCTCGCTTCCTTGTGCGATCGATATTTGGGACTTAATCAGAAAGTCCTATATTTCTTGAAGCGATACGTGCACTTGCGCAGAACCCATATTGTGTGAACTATTTGATATATTTTTTAACATTTCAGTTTTGTACATTAACTACTTAATATAAATTAGGTCAAGTTATTGGTCATATTTTTGAAAACTAAATTACTGCATAATTTTGGGATGGTTTTGGCACTATACCAAAGATTTAAACTGACATAAAACAAGCAGAAAAACAACACACGCTAGGGGCACATCAGTCTTGGCGCCATTGTCGGGGAAGCTTAGGTAAGAACTTTTGGAGAATTTTACTTGAAGTAATTAGGCTTAAACTTAGAAAACTGTAGCATCGTAAAAACTATTTTTATGTTTTAAGTTTTTTTTATAAGAAAAAGTGTTGTGAAAAACTGTTTGTGTCAAAAACAATGTGTTTGTGAAAATATTTTGTTGTGTTGAATATATTTTTTATTTTATTTATTTAATTGTTAATGTATTGTTTGTTATGTTGTGTATGCAAAATAAAGGATCTGCAGGACTTGTGCCTTATGATCCCGAGTTAGAAAAAAATCAAAAAATAGAAAGGACTTGAAAAACTAGAAATGGAAATGAAAAATATTTGAAATAATGACTTGGAAAATCATCATAAATCATTGAGGGATTATGTATATCCTGCGAAAATTCACTCAAATATACAAAGCCCTATCATAGAAGCTTACTCATTTAAGCTAATTCCTAAAATTATCCAACTGATGCAAAACAATCAGTTTAGGGGGACTCCTTCGGAGGATCCCTATTTACACTTATTCAATTTTCTAGAACTTTGTGCTACATTTAGTTATAACGACATGTCAGACGATTTTATTAGACTAAGGCTTTTTCTTTTCTAACTAAGGGATAAGGCTAAAATCTGATTATACTCATTATCACCTGACTCTATTAAAAATGGGAGGAGTTAACTTAGAAATTCCTAGCTAAGTATTTTCCACCTTCAATGACTACTAAACATAGAAATGATATTATCTCATTTTGTTAGTATAAAGGGGAATCAATATACGAAGCTTGAGAAAGATTTAAGGAACTCTTAAGAAAGTGTCCACCCTATGCTCTGCTCGATTGGTTAATCATTCAAACTTTTACAATGGGTTAGTAAGATCCTTTAGGTTTATAATTGACGCTACCGCTGGTGGTTCATTAATGTCAAAATCATTTGATGAAGCATATGTGTTAATTAAAGAAATGACTACAAATGAATTTCAATGGCCCTCTACAAGGGTAAATCCTAAAAATGTAGCCAATGTTCATGATATAGATGCGATTACAATTCTTGCATCAAAGGTTGCTAAAATATTAAGAAAGTTGGACCAATTTGGAATAAACCGGCCTCAATTTACTCCAATAAGCAAGGGAAGTTGATATTCTAACTTATCATATGAAACTTTAAATACTATAGACAACTCGTATTCTAAATTTTACAACCCAAGTTAGAAGAATCATCCTAATTTTAACTAGAATCACACAACTTGGGGTGGAAACCAACGATGGAAAAATATTCTTGCAAATCCTAATGGAAGTTGGAATAAACAGGGGAACACTAATTATAAACCTTTTTATTCACTGGCCTCTAACAATGATCAACAATTTGAGGATAAGAAGATGTCTATAGAAGATGTGGTATTGCAAATGGGAAACCAGTGCAAATTCAAAATGGTGCAATTAGAAACATAGAGAATCAACTGGGACAAATTGCTAATTCACTTAGCAATATGCCCCAAGGAACATGATCCCGATGAAATATAGTTGTGAAAAAATTATAAAGTTGACTCTGCTATGCAACAGTGCCAAAATCTTGATGCAATATTTTATGAATAAGAAATTTAAGCAATTAATATTGGAATTCTACGAAAGTATACGCATCATCATCAAGTAATAAAGAATTTTCTATTTAAGCCACAAATATCGATCCCACGGGGAAGGTTTAAATTTGAAATGATAAATTTACTAGGAAATTCACAGAAAGTCAAAACAAAATTACTGTCACTAATTTTGAATGTTGAGATATTATCATAACTAAATTATTTAACTAATAACAAAACTGAAATAAAAAGTTTAAACAGTAATTACTGAACTACTATACTATGTTTATGTAATGAAGATTTCTTATGTAAAAAAATATATTTCCCACTACAATGAGGTTTTGGTAAAATGAGTGAGATAAATGGTTCAAATATGTATTGTGCCAAATAGGAGCAGTTTTAATTCTCTGTCCTGATACAATTTTATAGAAAATCATTGGCTAATCACAGGTGTAGTCCCTAAATTCATGGCTAGGCTAGGAGGATACTGGCTCTCACTTCCCTTCACATGAAGGCTAACTCTCACTTTAGTTTTTAAACACTAAGACCAAATTAGGGATTTTAGTCTGTCACCCTAAAGATTCTCCAATTCTACACCCAACAAAGTATATTTCCCTATTTATTTGCACTTAATTCCATGAACGAATTTCTACTTCATGGAATCAAATGTGATCCTCACTCTATTGTAGAACTCATACTCCATTTCCCGGATCATATGTTTCATAACACATTTTAACAATTCAATTGGCCAAATCAAAAATTAAATTAAATTCAAAGTTGAAAAATCATCACAATTTATTTTATATTTTAATATTGGCACATCAATATTATCTCTTTATTTCACCATATCTCAGAGTAGGGAGAAAAATAAAAGAAACTACTCAGACTTCATGAGAAAGATACAATAAAACACAAATTTTATATATAGAAAAAAGTTCATACAACACAAATAAACAAACAACACTTATTTTAAACTCTTTCTCAAAGCAAATCCCTTATAGCCTTCCTAGAAAATGTAGGAAGAAGAAATTTCTCACTTTTCTCCTTCTCCAACAATCTTAGAGAAAGATTCACACTTAATCTCACCACGAAAACTCTAAATTTTAAGAAAAATGGACCTAAAATGGTTGTGGGATGAAGATGAGAGGTGTATGGTGTGTAGGAAGTTGAATTGGGATGATGAGATGTCAGGAAGAGTCTCTTTTTTGATCAATTTTGGCCCCAAATAAAGCCTAGAGTCAATTCTCCAATAAATGCCTCCAAAAACTCTTCAAAAAGCATTTAGAAACGGGGTCTGAACTACCATAAACGCTGTGGACACCAGTGTTCATTTAATTAATTGGCTGCTCTCTTTCAAATGGCATCGTCGACGCGGCTTCTGGCGTCGTCGGCACTGAGTAAAATTTACCATCTATTTGTTAGTCTGCGCCATCAGCGTTGCTCTTGGCTCCGTCGGCGTTGAGTATTTCTCAAAAACGCCATTTTGACTCCAAATTCCATCCTTTTTGCTTCCTTTTTACTTCATGTCCTAAAAATCAACAACCTGCAAGAAAACATAAAAATATCTTCCATTAAAGTGTAATATCACAAAAAATGAGTATAAAATATGGGTCTAAAAATACATATATTTTTGGTGTATCAAAGTCTCCCAAACTTACATGTTTTGATTTTATTTCATTTGATGTTAAGTTTATTTTTGTTGTGATTTGATGTGATCTTTATTTATGTTTATTTTGATTTGAGTTTTGTGAGTTTTTATTTTGTGTTGTTTTTTTTAGAATTTGGACCCAGTTTTAGACATGTGCGACATCAGTGCTTTAAAAAAATGAAATCTTTTTTTTTTTGAAACATCACAATGCACAATACTCATTAAGGTACCATCCGTTGACTTAGGGCACATGTAAGAAATAACCCATTTTTTAAGGTACTATAAAAATTATATTATTTCAAGTATACATAAAGACGTGATATTTCGAAAGATATCACAACTCATAAGTCTGCGACTATGTAGCTTCATCGTGGTAGTCATCATTTATTTATCACCGATTTTGTAAAGATTGTTCACATCATCTTGAGAAATTGTTTTAACTTTCTAAATTGACTTTGGAGTTAAATTTTCTTTGGGCGATGATAGAATAACTTTGGGTTCAAATTTTCATTCAATTGCTAATTCTTTTTTTCTGAGCCTAAGCAGATTTCAGAATTTTTGCTCATGTGATTAAAATATTTTTAATTTTCCAGAGATATTTTTAAGCTATTTAAAAGCCAACCAAAAGGCACAAGATCACTTTATTCTTTTCATGAATATAATATCAGAAGAATTTTCTTAAGAGAACTCTTCAAGTTTTATCAATTAAGGGAGAATCAAGACACCAATCTTTGATTATATGCTCACTTCAAACTTCTTCTCAGAGAGCCATTTTTTCATTTTATTGTTCATCTTTTGCTTGCTCCTCTTTTTTAACTGAGAATTATTATATCTAGTGAAGCATATTTCTTTCAAAGAATTTGAATGTCTGAATTCAGACCCCAATTTTTTATTTTAACCTCAGGATTCTTCTTAGGAAAACTATCTCTTTTCTCTTTTTTTTTCTTTTCTTTTTTTTACTGAGAATTACTATATATAGTGGAGCACACTTTAAGGATTTTGAATGTCATAAATCAACACCAATTTTTGATTTTATGCTCACCTCAAGCTTCTTCCCAGGGAGCCTTCCACATAATTTTGATTTTCATCTTTTTTTCTTCGCTCGTTTTGTTTTCAGAGAATTATAATGTCTAGTAGAGCATGTTTCTTTTAAAAATTTTCAATGTCCAAACTCTCCTAATTAATAATTCTCAAACATTCAATAATATGAATTATGAGATATCATAATTCATTCAAATCGATGATCCAATCACTTGGCAAGAGATTAAAAGGATCATGATATCCTGAGTCAATTAATCATATTTTAATCACACTATTTTATTTTGAAATTTACTTTGGACCTAGTCAAAGTTTTTTAAAATGAAGGGTCGAGTGATTAGGGCATTGTTGGCCTCACTTTTTGTTGAGGTCTATTTTTTCTTCCTTAGTAGCCTATGATCTACCCATAAGACTTTTATGTTGACTATCCTAGAAGACTAGTGATCGAGCCATCACCATTAGAAATTCAAAATGCTTCTTTGCTCTTCTTGGATTTCCACATGTTAGTTCTAACCTCTAACACTTAGTAGGATGGAACTAAAGTAAGGAAGCTCTTGAGGGGTTCCCAATAAGACTATCTAACCTTAGGGCTGACCCTAAGTGATGTGGCTTGGTTTAGTTTACACACACTTGCACTTCACACTACCACTTGTAACCTTAAACCCTAACTTACACATGTCTAGTTTAGTTTCATTGCCTCTTTGGAGACTCATGTGGGTGGTCCCCCAAACCCTTAGTCTTTGGCTAGGGTGGATATGACTAGCACATGGAGGATCCAAAGTGGGATTTCTTTGGTCTCATGACCCAAAGTGGGATTTCTATTGTCTCATGACACCATGAGGTTAAATCTATGATCATCATTTCCATTAAACCTCAACCCTATCCAAATTTCAAATTGGTCTTTTAGCCCTAAACTTTCCCAAAATTACTAAATTGCCCATGGAATCCTAAAACTTCAAGGTTGACCCAAATCCCTTAATTTTGTTCAAAAAACATTTCAAACCATTTCATACCATCCAAATTACTTAAAACACTCCAAAATGCTCATATTTACCAAAATACCACCCAAATTTGTAAAAATTAGCAAAATGCCCTTGGTTGCCAAAAAAGTTCAAAAAACCCAAAAATCATTTTAAACACCCTAAAATAAATTCTTGACCATCCATTGGGCCTAATTTGACCAAATTGACCAATTTTGACCAAAATCCCATTTTTTCCCTTTAAGGATCAATTACCCCCAATTTCCATCAAATTGATTTCAAATTTCCTTAATTTCAAATCTACATCAAAATTCAGCATGTTTAAATTCAATTTCAATCAAATTCAAACAATTTGGACGGTCCATGGTCAATTTCCTAAATCAAAATCCTACATCCATGCTTAAAAGCCCATTTCCATGAGTAAATTCTAAAAGCCCATGACATTAATTTTAAAAGCCCAAATCCAAGCCCACATGAGAACTTTTCCCTCCTCATCATACTTTTAATGAGACCATGCATCATGGCATCATACCATACATGCATTTGAATTTTTATCCAAATTAGGCATCAAGGCATATTTTTCAAAAAATTTATGAAAATCCAAAATTCCATTTGCATGAAAATTTTTCATGACCCTATACATGGCATGACATATCTCATGGAGTCTTCCATGGTCACCTTAAGGTCAAATTTAACTAAAATGGCAAGTAGATGTGACTCTTCTTTCTCTCCACTCCACTTGAACTTTCCACATTTATTAAACAATTAAACTCTTCCCTAACCCCCAAACCAGCCATTTGACTTTACCGAAACCTACTTGAGGACCTTAAGTTCAGCCTTGACCACTTTGGGGCCATGATTAGCCATGTAACCAAAGGATTAAACCCAAGCTATCCCAACTTGCTAAAACCCCACTTTCTCACTGTATCTTCATCTTGGAGCCACTTTGTGACCAAATTGGCTTGGCCACTCAACATCCCTGACTCAAATAAACTTAGAGGTGACCTAACCCTGGCCGAGCAGCCACCACAACAGCTAGAAATACCATGACCAAAATGTTCTAAATGGTCAAAACCCAATATTAAACTCACTTGAGCTGTATCATTGTTATTGGTTACTAGAGCTTTTCTTCCCTCCATCTAAGTAGCTCCACTGTCACCACAGCTGGACCTGATGACCACCACAACCTCTTCTACAAATAAGACCACCCCCGCAACATCCTCTACAAATAGCCACCAAACTTCAAATTGACTATCCCATAAGCTTCACCAGAGCCAAAGAAGACTTCCCCAACCAAAGACCCATCATTTTGAGCACTCTAACCTAGCCCTAGACCAAGACCAAATCACCCTTTGGTCAAATTCTTACTTGGACTTAATCTCAGTTCAAATTGACACTTGGAGGAGGTTTTTCAGCTCACAATGAAGCTCAGGAACAAAACCAATTGAGGCTACACCACTTGGACTAAGGTATGGACCATTTTCCGCCAAACTGAGCTTGGTTTGGTCATTTGTGAAGAAAACAAGTATTTTATACTTGATTAACTGTATAGATAGGTTCATCTTAAGTAGATGAAGCTTTAAAAACAAACCCCATGTGATTTGATTGAAAATCGAGGGAGAAATTAGGTTTTGAAAATGGATGGTTTACGATTTAGGGCCATTAGGAATGAAGACTTGGAGTCATTCGAATGCACGAGTATCAAATGGACGGACCAGAACACATTGAACGAGGAGATGAAAGGATAAAGGTGGGACGTGTGGCGGCTAACTTAGAAAGTGGCATCCAGTAGCGCGAAGACACTTGGAAAGCTCGGAGCTGCCGAGGATTGCGTGGCAGTTGCTAGTTTAAGTTGAAAAATAGGGTTTAATGACTTATTTTAATTCACAGAACTTAGAAAATTCATAAATTTGTATAGAAAAATGATAAAAATAAAATAAAAATACCCCCTTGCTCAGTGAACAGAGGAGAATAATGTGGAATAATATTAAAATTATTTGACTTATATTTTATTTTTAATTTATTAAATACTAAAAAATTAATTAAATCATAAGTCATTAAATACTAATCACCATGGCTTGGGATTTTGGGGGTTCAAACTTCCTATCCTTAGGTGTGTTCTCTGATTTTTTCCAAAGTCTAAGAGCACCTCTAAGTGTGGAAGTCCTGATTTTTAAGATAAATCACCTCTATTTAATTAAAAATTGTTAAAATTAAAATATGAAACTTGTTTTGGTAGGTTCACTGTGAATAGAAGATCCTAGGAAAAATATAAATAGATTTAAGTAATTTAAAATATTATTTTATGTATTTAACTCATTGAAGTGCAAGAAAAACTAAATAATGAAAATATAAATAGAAAAATCAAAAATTCCACCCCACACTATAAAAAAATTGATCTTTCATCTTTTTCCATAATTTTAAATAATTAAAAAATACCAAAAATCACAAAAATATGAAAACACCTCAAAATGTCACAATTGGTTCCCTGATCACTTGGGAGCAGCTAAAATATTTGTCCAAATTTTTTAAATGAAGTTATAAATTTTTAAGGGCTTAAAAGTGTTTTTTAATAATTTTGCATTAAAATAATTACAATAAATAAAATATAAATTACAAAAATAAGAAAGTTGCTTCTCTAGGTTCCCTGGACTCGGAGAGATTTAAGAAAAATATAGAAGTTAATTTTCTACTAAAAAATATTTTATGTTTGATTAATACTTAAAATCATTAAATAATTATGATAAATAAAATATAACTTAAAAAAACATGAAAATTGATCTTAGCGGTCTTCTAACCTAGTTGAACCTCCAATAATTTTCTAAAGGAAATATACTTTGCCTTGATTGATTAAATTAATTAATATTGAAAATCCTTATTTTTGAATAAAAAATTTATTAAAAATTAAATAAAAATAAAAAACTACATTTTATCCTCTGATATTTTTTTGACCCATGAGTGGGGTACTATAAAAAAATTTCAAAGTCATTTGAGTTATATTTAATAGGTTATGAAGTGGAGAGCCCTAAGAGAAAAATAATAATTTTGAATTTTTGTGCTTTGATTAAATTTTAAGATTGATTAAAGGGTAAATGGGTAACTTTGATAATAATGAACTCTCTTGGATGATTGAATGATTGAAAAATAAGGGATTAAATGGTAGAAACCAATACTTCACTTCTTTACAATAAGAGTATAATTGTAATTTCCCTCAATTATTACAATTCGGAAGTTAATTAAATTAAATGATCCTAAGGCGAGGCGTTTAATTTTTAGAAAATAATAACTTATTAATTTAAAACCATTAGTTAATGTTTGAGTGAAATTATAATCATTGATATTTATTAAGGATACCACATAATTTAATATCCCTAAAGGTTCTAAATTTATCCACACATAAATTTTAAGGGTTTAGTAGTAAATTAGGCTTAATATGAATTCACTTAATAAGGTTTAGGAAAGAAAAAATAACTAGTTAATAACATTTTGAATACACTACACACCTAACTCTAATTGTGAGCATAAAATTCTCAATCACTTATTCTTGTCCTCAAGGGCACTCATTTATTTAACTTTTAAAACATTAAATGACTAATTAGGTACCCGTCCCATGAGATAATTAAAACATCAGGTTCACTGAGCATAGGGTAGCTTAATCAATCAAATCCAAAATTTAACTTTGGATGATTACTTGATAATATAATAATTTCAAATGAACTCAAAATGTTTTAAAAAATTTTAAAGGTTGCTTGGGGTCACACTCCGAACACCTTTATGATCTTTTGGATATTGTGAAGGTCAAATGAACCTATTATACTTTTTTCAAGAAAATCATTCATTAAAACTTCAATGGAAACATTAGGATGTGACATAAAACCCAGTAGGGGTAGCTTGAACCTTTTCTTCCCTATTTTCTTTCTTGCAATTTATTTCAATTCCTGCAAAATTATATATTTTGTGAAAAGCTAATCTTTTAGAGAGAGTGCGAGAAGATGACATGTACGCCTTTAAATTTTTGTACTGTGATTTTCTTTCTTTTACTTTACAAAGTTTTCTTACATGTTTACGTTACTCTGTGAAACTTGAAACATACTTGCATGCAATGTCAAAACAAAACAACTTTTTCAAAATCAGTCAACCTTTTTTAAAAATTTAAATAATATTTTCAAAACCAAAATAAAGAAAATAACATATCTTCATAACACGTCCTTTTAAATTTACGAGAGTTCCTCGGATGATGTAACCCATGGTTGCTAACGAGATCTCCCCAGTTTAAATAAGCTACTCATTTAGACTAAGTAAATTCAAAAGAAAATTGTGGTATTAAAATAAGAGAACTGTGGGATCCTAACTGGTGTCGCTCTAATCAAATTTGAACCATAGACATTAGGATTACTAATTCGACGAGAGGCTTTGAGCTAGTACCGTGGGCAGCACGACAAGTGGATCTACAACAGTAAATTTCTTTAGAATTAAACAACAAGCCATAGAACTTCAAGGTTGTCCACCTAGTGCGACATAAATCCTCAATTCATATTTAGGCCTTTGCATGATCATGTTGTACAATCTAAGCCCTAACTCGCTTTAAGCTTTGAGGTTGTCGTTCATTACGACATAAATTCTCCTATCTTCTAGGCTATTTTTATCGTCATATCACACAAATGTAAGCCCTATATAATAATAATTTGTAGGATGAAGCATTTAATAACATCTCACCAAAATTAAAGTCAAACTATAGGATAGCTTTCAAAACCACTGAGGTTCTCCTCAAGATCTGTGGCATTGCCTAGTCTTTCTTCTTTTTGATTTCATAATAAATGTTCCAAATTTGATCTTCTCCCATTTGACATCCCTTTGTTCGATCTTCAAAATCCTGACCGTTTAAAACTCATGAAGGCATTAGCTTTCTAATCTAAATCAAGTGCTTTCTTAGTTGAACTCGGTCATTTAAAATGTAATTATATATAGGGGCTTGCCCTTAGCTAAAACTTTACGAACCCAACTTTATATAAACCCTATCTAATCTTCTATATTAGATAGGGCAATTTTTCGGTCAACATAGATGGCTTTCGCAGACTAAAACGGATGTCATAAATTCCTTAGTATATTAAATGGAGCCTCACAGACAAGTCATATGTTAATTCTTCGGGGTAGATATGTCACTTGTAGTGCTGTGCTCGTTTATTTAAACTATTGATTATATGAAATCAGTTCGGTCTCGTATTTTAAAAAATTAAATATTACTTTTCTAAACTATATATATTAAATTAAATCATATATTTTTTTTAAATTAACCGACAAACTTCTCATTTGGCAACCGAAAGGCATTAATTTCATTTGCTCTTGAACCATTATCTTATTAAGACACTAGTATCTTTATCATGAGTAAATCCTTTGACTGTACTTTTCATAAGCCCCGAATATCTGGACATTTCTCCTTTTCCAAAAATTTCTTCTTCATTTTATGTGAAATTATTTGTTGAATTTGGGTAACATAACATCTCTTCTCTTAGAGCAAGCTTTCCGAGCACTGAATAAACTCTGAACAATAGCAATTTTTTTTTCTTTTCCTTATATTTTTGTTATGGTGGGAGGTATGGGACCAACTCACAATGAACCTACATGATGTCGGTTTACACCAACGATGACAGTCAAAAAATGAAACCTACTATCCCTTAAAAGAGAAGAGATTCCAAAATGTTTAACTTACATGTTAGTGATGGTCTCTTTTCAGGACTTGATGGCCTTCAAAGTTTTTTCTCTTTTTCCAACGATCAAATTTCCTCTCTCATACTCATCTCCAGCCTTGACCTTAGATGCAAGTCATGGAGGAGGTTTCATCTTCTCATTGAGTGACCACATAATGAATTTTAATATTTGTCTCTTTCACTATTTTTCTCTTATTTTTATATCCACTTTTTTGTTTTTTTTTGCATTTATTGTCCATATTTCTTAAGAATACTTCTTCTTTGGCAAAGCGTGGTATAAAGCAATGAGAGAGACATTGATTGGCTTCATTGGTGCTTGATGACAACAGACTCTTCTTCTTTCAGGACCCTATCTAGTGAAAGAAGTTCTTGAGCTATCATTAGATCAAACCCAGCTGACAATTTTGCGACCTCTATGGTTTCTAACTTCATTATTGTGAAGAGTATCATTTCCAAGAGTTATATTCATTTCCATGAAGCCTATCTGAAACTTGTTTGTTGGTCTCTGCAATTTGGCACTTTTACTAGTAGGTAGATTCAATCCGTTCACAGTCGGGTTGGTATCTGTTCCATACCGGTCACAGAGATTTCTAAAGAGACAAGGTACTTCACAACTCGTGGGCTTTTCTTTCAATACTTGTTCTTATGAGTTTTGTTTTGATTTTGTTTTTATTCTGAATTATTAGTTTTTTTTTTAATTTGAAGTTTTTTTGTTTTGTTTTAGATTTGGAGTTTTCTTTGTTTTTTTTTGTTATTTATGTTGTCAAGAAAATTTTAGGAGTAAATTTTAAGAATAAGTTTGGGGGAGGGAAGTAAAAGATTAACTATTATATGTTCTCAATTCAAATATTTTCTATTATTATTAATATAATTTTTTTGTAGTGAATTTAATTCAAATAGTTATATTTTGTAGATATTTAAATATTATGGTAGATTTTAAAAAATATTTTTGTAAGGAAAATTAATTTTGTAAATTAAGATATTTAGTATAAGAGAATAAGACTATAGTTAACTATTTAAAGTAAAGAAAACTATATTTTGAAATATTAAGAATCTTAGAAATTCAATTGAAAAGAAAAGATTGGGGCTCAATGATGTAAAAGCTATGAAATACTTACAAGGTAAGGGAATGCTTTGAGTTTTAAATTTAGGGAAAAAAAAAGTAAAGTTCAAAATTATTAAAGGCTATCCAGATATAGTAATCTTCACTTAAAAAAGAAAAAGAAAGGATTGACAACAATCTCTGAAAAGAAAAATATATAGGATTGAAAGCAATCCAAATGAATATATATATACATATATATATATATATGAGGAGAAGCTTGAGGAGACACCTAATCAAAAATTGACTTCACTTGGACCTACCTAAAGGAAAAACCTAAATACATTGTTGAACTTATATTTATGGAATAACAACCTTTACTAATAATGTTCTCATGAAGTTCCTATCATTTGAATATTTGAAGTGACTTGATATTACAACATATAGTCATTCTTGAAATGAATAGAAAACTAGAACTCTTAAACTTGATGACTAGATAGCCTTGTACATACAGAGTTAATTTAATTACTTGAAATTTTTCTCAAAATCTCATTATAGTATTTACTTAAATCAAACTTATAGTATTTCTGAATTAAAACTTTACCACAGTAGATCATAACTTTTATGTGGTACTAAAATTACTTGAGGACAAGTAATAGTTAAGTTTGGGGGATTTTGACCAAAGAAAAATATTTTGTGATTTTCATACCTATTTTACACTGATTTTGATGATATTGTACTTTAAAGAAAGGTATTTTTGATGTTTTATTGTAGGTATATTGAATTATAGTCATTGGAGTAAAAAGAAGCAAAAAGGAGCAAATATGGAGCAAAAAGGATCAAAATATGAAGATTTGATCTTGGGCACCGACGACGGACTCGACACAGCCGACGGTGCGCTTTTCTCGACAGTCTAGAATTAAATATTCTAGAAGGCTGCCGACGGTGCCATCGAGGACGCTGATGGCGAGCACGTCAGTTCTCTCAACAGATGCATTGAATGTGGATGATTTTTGAAGGGACGCTTGGGCAACTCTTGAAAACTCTTCTACAACTTTAAAAGAAACAATTCGGAGGACGAAAACGGGGGTGTTCGCTGAGTTTTTTTTGTTTTTGGTGCCCATTAGAGTGTAGAGAGTGGTTGTTGTGAGTAATTCTTCGAGAGATTGTAAGAGTGAAAGAAAAGTGAGAGATTTCTTCCTCCTTGCCGCTTCGAAGGAGATTTCTGTGCGTTGTAAAGAAAGAAAGAGATTCAGAGGAAATTTGAGGAGTTTTCTTATGGAGGAATTAGAGATAAGTTGTATTTACTTATTGAAGTTTGTATGACTTTGCTTTTATATATAAATTCCAAGTTTTATCGTACTGTGTCTATGAGTTCTGAGTAGTTTTCTCTTTCTTTCTCCTTGTCTTAAGATTTTGTGAAATGGTGATTTGAATTGGTTGTGCCATGAGAATGTTAAAGAAGTTGCGATGATCTTTTCACTTCAATCTTAATTTACTTTCAATCTGGCCAATTGATTTGTTAAAATATGTTGAGTTTTACAATTAAAGTGAAGATTAAATCCAAGATTTAGGGAGGTTAAAGTCCTTGAAAGTTGGGTGCAAATAAATAGGGAAATAAAAATTATTGAACATAGAATTGGAGATTTTAGAGTGATAGACTAAAATCCTCAATTCAGTCCTATCACTTGGGTGCTGAAGTGTAGATGTTAGCCCTCAGTCGAGGGGAACGTGAGAGCTCTTTAGTGAGAGTCGGTATCCTCCCAGCCTAGCCGCAGATTCAGTAGCCAAGCGTAGGATTAGTTAATGTTTTTTATGTCTGGTCTAAAGGGTAAAGAAAATGTATGCTCCTATTTGGCAGATTACAATTTGAACTGATTCAATTTATCCATTCACTTATATTTCTTGACAAAGAGAATGATGCTTTCTTATATATTGAACTTCACATTAAAAACTTTATTAGTAGAATTAGCTAATTAAGAGTTTATTAAAATTACATTTTTATTTCAATTGCCTATTAGTGACAAATATGCAATTTGAACTATATTGTTGTGATTAAGTATTGATTTTTAAATCTTAGTTCGTAGCCTCCAATATTAATCCCTGTGGGATCGATATCCAGGACTCCATTAGAGCTCTGTATTTCTTGAGCGATACATATACTTGCGTTGATAAGTGTGACTTTGCAATCATTAAATATTTTACACACATCTTTATCAATTCTATAACCGTTGTCAAGTTTTTGGCGTCGTTGCTGGGTAATTAAATCTTCTAGAAGTAGTATCAAATTCTTATATTTTTAAGCATATATAAAGTCACTGTCAGTGACCCAAAGGTGGGCGTGTCATGGATGTAGGGGCCTAACAACTAGGTATGCTGTGGAGGCAGTGACCCGAAGAAGTGCAGCACAAGCAAATGACAGTGGTCATGCAAGCAAACACATACAAGATGTAATGCATCATGCAAGCAGACAAATAAGCACTTGCAAAAAAAACATGCAAAATGATGCAAAAAGCATACAAGCATGTAAGTGATTGGTTGGTCAGGTCGTGGTGGCCAGTCAAACCAAAGTGGTGGATTGACCGAGCTGAGGTGACCAGTCAAACCAAAGTGAATGGTTGACCCAGCCAAGGCGGCCGATCGAACTAAAGTGGTCAGTCGACTTGGCCAATGTGGTCGATCTAGCTAGAGTGGATGGTCAAACGGGCCGGGACGGATGGTCAACTGGACCAGGGCAGTCAGTCAAACCAAAGTGCTATGCTGACTAGGTCGGGGCTGCTGGTCGAGGCAATGTGAGATGCAGACCGTGTCGGGGAGGCCTGTCGATGCCAAGTGAGATGTCGAACATGCTAGGGTGGTCGGTCGAGGTAGAAGAGGTGCCAACTAGGCCGGAGCGGTCGGTCCTGGTAAAATTGCAAGTGTTATATGCAACATGCAACATGCAAATGAAAACATGCCTGATAGCAAACCAGGCTTGCTCTAACATCCTGAAGGTTGAGGACATCTTATAAAAGTCCAGGAAGAAGCTCTCCACGCAAAGGCTGAAAACTTCGACGCTGTGATTTTGTCGGTGTCTGCCGACGGTGAGGAAGCTCAGGAGACTTTTGGACCAAGAAGCAACATCGCCAAGGTAGAGGAAGCTCATGGCAAGAAGCTCTCGAATCAAGAAGCCTCGTTGCAGAGGTAGAGGAAGCTGGCGGCAGGGCCCTCTTGGGCCAAAAAGCTACACCATCAAGGTAGAGGAAGCTTGTGTAAGGAAGCTCTCAGACCAAGAAGTCATGTCGTTGAGGTAAAGGAAGCTCGCAACAAAAGGCTCTTGGACCAAGAAAAAATGTCTGCAAGATGGCTTTGTCGGCGGAGAAGAAGATGAGGAAAGGGGCTACTCAGGTGGCTCGTGGTGGTGGTAAAGGTATATGTGCTTGTAGTTTTTTTTTTCATGGTTTGAGGAGGAGGGATGAAATGTGAGGTGGTGAGGGCATCTGGTTGGGAGAGAGGAAGAGGGATCCATGGAAGGAGGAGCAGCAAGAGGCAGGATGCTATAGAACGCAGATGGGAGAGCCCGCTGACAAGATGGAGAGGGAGTCGCGAGAGGAGGATTTTGATTGAAGGAAAGGAATTAGGGGATTTGGCCTATAGGTTAAAAGAGGAGGAGGTGGTGAACAACTTGGGCCACTGACAACAAGTTGGATTTGGCAGCTGGGTGTTCACCGGTAATGAGGGAGACGACACGAGAATATAGAGAGCACGTGTGCGGCGTCAGGTCACGCAAGCAGAAGCTAAGGGGAAGAATCGGGAAGAGGGGTTTTCCAACATGAGGAGGAAACACTGGAGAGCACGCCGACTGTGACATGAGCCGAGATGGGAGATGACGAGAGGGAGGGCGGCTACGCGTAACAAAGGGGCTAGGACATGGGGAAGAGGGATCAGAAGCTTCTGAGGGAAGGAAGTCATACAATGGTTTTTTTCAAATCCCCTTTCATTTCTTTTTTTATATATATTTCAAACTCCTTCGCGAAATCATATCAAATTGGGTGTTCTTTCCAAGTAAAATCGACATTCCAAATGTGCTCGCGCAGTTCGTTTACTCTTCTGGGGTAATTCAAACAACTTTACAGATAAACTAGCTAATTAAAGTTTGATTGCCAAGGTAAATGAAATCTATTAGTTCAATCAAAGTTTTTCAACGAGAAAAATGCCAGCTAGCCTAGCCAAAAATGAGGTCAACAAGTCAACACATTATGATTACTCGATTGAACAATGAGCTATCATGATAGATTCCAAAATGCAATTTAAACATCATGCAAAATGCAAATGAAAAACTGTGACGAATGAAAAGTGAAAATTAAGTGCACACATATTGTGCACTCAACGAGTTCAGTGGCTTTAAGGTGTGACCCGAATTGAGCACACAATCTGATGCTTATGACATTTATGAGTGACGTTATAAGAGGTGAGAGGGCATGTTCTACTTTTAGGAATTTTACATATCGGTAAGCTAGCATTGCTAGTTACCACTCACCAAGGATTTGTGAGTATTGAGCCAACACATTGTGGTGGTTTACCGGTTTCTATGTAGCTTAAGGTTTTCCTATTTTTTCACATCTGAATGTATGAACATGAGGAAAACTACAAAGTCAAAATACCTCAAATTTATACTTTTGAGTCTTTTAGAAAGCGCCTCACTATGTGTAGTTCATACACTTATGTTTTTATGTTCATAACCTTATGATTTATATTCATCATCATTATGATTTAGTATCTGATAAGCTTCAATTATGGTGGGTATTATGCCTAAATTTAAATTTCATCTTTACTATTACAATGACACTTTATTAATTTATGTTTCATCCATTTAAAGCTTTCATAAATCCTTTCGAGAAAATCTTGGTCAGCCTTCCAAAACCAAAAACTGGGGAGTTCTAGAAATAATTCAGCTTACCTACTAAGAAGGATTCAAGGACTGGTAGCTATTTATATTTCATCTTGTTAGATTCTTTAATTTTCTTAGATTTATGTACTTATTTCAGATATAAAATGATGATCTTTTATACATCCTTTGTGATAATATTTTTTTTTTCATCAGAGTTATGTCTGTATGATCGCGGTTGGTTTTGTCATTAATCAATTTGTTTATTTTTTTGGGGTCTTTGATTTTAGTATTTCCACACATTTCAGATAATTTTTTTTACGCTTGTTTTATTGTTATGTTACAATAATTTCTTTTATTTTAG
This sequence comes from Phalaenopsis aphrodite, assembly GCA_003013225.1. Lineage (NCBI taxonomy): Eukaryota > Viridiplantae > Streptophyta > Magnoliopsida > Asparagales > Orchidaceae > Phalaenopsis > Phalaenopsis aphrodite. The sequence continues at coordinate 115,337 of NEWO01001062.1, read as the reverse complement.
CACTACAATGACTAATAAGACCAAAGATACTGGTACACCGACAATATGGAAAAAAGAAACAAAACTATTATTTTGTGATCTCTGCCTTAAGGAGATTGAACTGAGAAATAGACCCACAACATATTTTAAAAAGGAAGGGTGCCAACATATTATCACAAATTTTAAAGGAAGTACTGGCAGGGTGTATGACATGATGCAAATGAAGAACAAGTGAGATCAACTCAAGAAAGATTGAAAATTTTGGAAGGAATTGAAATGAGAATAAATGGACTTGTGTTGAGATATTGTGAAACAAACAATTGATGCTTCGAAGGAGTGGTGGGCTAAAATACTTGTGGTTTGCAATTTATCATTTCATATAATTTTATTCATTTTATTTTTTTAGTACTGATTGTAGTATTTCATATGATTTTGCAGGTGGTGCCCGCAACAAAAAATTATAAATTGTGGCATTGAACCCGAGTTAGAGAAGTTGGATTGGATGTTTGAGGGTGTCATCGCAACAGGAAAATATGCATACGCTCCAAGTGAGACAGGGTTTTGTGGTACCCTAAGAATGTGATCGCCAACCTATCATGTGATTCACACAATCTCGACAGCCCGAAAATCCCTGAAATCTAGACCACAAAACATTTTATGCTTCATCATGTAGAGGGTAGAAAAAAGAGTGGAGCTGCTTATAGCAATTAGATATCACATCTGGTGGGACCTTCCAATGATGTCCCGCATACAGTTCAGGTAAATTCCATTATGCAGATCGTGAAACTTCTAGATGAAGATAATGAAATTTTAAAGGATTTTAACCTATACTTTTTTGCTATAGAAATTCTCCAAGATCAACTCCACAAAGATTTCTTCGCAATGATTGGCAAAGTAAAATGGGGGGTATATCTATGGAATTTTTATGCTCACAGGGAAAACTGATGAAACATTTTTTTGTTTGCTATTGAGTGGGAGATTATTTTATTTCATATGTTGTTCTTTGGTACACTTTTACTTCGTTATTTTATTTTCTAATGATATGCTTATTTGATAATCTTAAGCTGTCATTTTAATCTCTTATAAATTCTTGGGTCATGTTTTCTTCGTGATTTATTAATTCCATATATTTTTTATTAACATTAGTACAATATACACCATCATGGATTCAAAACAAGAAAGACGAAGATGGAGAAATGCAACAATCTCCTTGACTGTTGAGTACTACAACACGTACACTGACTGTTCACCATGCTTCACATCGTGTTATTTTGTTGACAAATGGGCAGGGGAAATGCTTGTTGTACATCTAACCAGATTCAGCAATATGTATCACATGAAGCAGGAGATATTTAAAGATCTTTTAGCAGAACTTAGTGGATTTTATGGTTTTCATGGGTCATCGAGGATAACGTGAAGTTTTGGTGATGATTGTCTATATATTATCACAGAACGAGTTAATGTGTAGTTTGATGGAACAATTCCAACACTCGTTTAAGACGATCAGCACATACTTCTCTGTGGTTCTGATTGCACTTGTAATTCTATCTAAATAAGTCATAAAACCAACTGATCCAATGTTCACCTGTACTTCTACAGAGATTTAACGCGATGCACATTACATGTCTTTCTTTAAGGTAGCATTTGCAATTTCTTGTACTCAATTTTAAATATGAATATTGGACATTAATAACTCAAATGTATCAGTGTAGGATTGCATTGGAGCAATAAATAGAACCCACGTTGATGCAAGAGATTCAAATGATGAAAAAAATGCATTTATTTGGCGTTGTGAAGCCCCCTACACAAAATGCCATGGTTCTGTGCGACTTTAACATGTACTTTACCTTTGTCAGACCGGTTTGGAGGGCAGTGTGCACGACAGCAGAATTTTGAAGAGTGCTACACAGAATACTCACTACAACTTCCCACACCCTCCACACAGTATGTTATAGCCTATAATCCTTTGATTAATCACTTTAAACATCATATTGAACCTACAATGCATTCCAGGCAAATATTATTTATTGGATGTCAGCTATCTATTTCAGCGAGTGTATCTCAAACCATTCCCTCATACGAGATATCATTCATCTGATTTCGAGCCAGCCAACAATGTGACAAGTGGCAGAAAAGAGGCTTTTTAACAAAAGACATTCCTTCTTACGTGGTGTCATCGAGAGGACTTTCGGCGTTTGAAAGAAGAAATGGGTGAAACTTCGTGATATGCCACCTTACGTGTTTCCTAAACAAGTCCAGATTGTGATAGTCACGATGACACTACACAATTATATTTGGCGGCATCCCTCCCACATCGACATCGACTTTCATATGGTTGACAACGATGAGGAGCATGTCCCTCCAGAGGCATTTGAGTACCACATTGGGCATTCTGTGGAACGATATGGGACTGATCCTTCTACTATCTATACTAGAGAAGGGGAATGAGCAAAAGAAATGACATAGTTAGGAGAAGAAATTACAACTACGTTATTAGAAGCCAGTTTTGGGCATTTGTAATTTATCTAGTACAATGTGTAATCCATTTCATTTATTCTGGTTGTTAAACATTTTCTCTCTTCTTATTTCATATATAGGAAAAACTCGTTTACTTCATCTCATAAAGATGGAAAAAATTCAAAAAAAAAAAAAAGAGGTAGGATCTACAAGAATGATGCTCCAAGAGTGAGCAAAAGAAAAATGTGTGGTGGGATCAAGACAAGGATAATATCTTTGTGCTTAGATATATTCACGTCTCAGATCTCATCAAGACAAGGATAAATCGACCAACGTTTCATATCTCGCAAACTATTTTTAGTGCTAGGATTCTCTGTTTTGATTTTGATTCACGGTAATAGGGCATTCTATTTGCAGCCAATTTTTTGTGTCCTTGTTCAAGTGCCATTGAACCTTCTCAAAAATTTTCCAGCAATCGATTTGTTTTAACTTTTTTTTATCATCTCTAATGACGATTTATCATTCTGTCATTTAAATGATGGATTAAATGCAAAATGTTTTACATTTGCAATATGATTTTATATTTAATTTTGTTAAATTTGAATCTGAATTTAAGTTTACACCAAAACATATTTATGAATATAAAATGAAATTGAATCAAATTGAATTAGAGTTTACCGTTGACTATGGAATTGAATACAAGCGAGATAATTTCTGATGTTTGCAACTAAATTATAATTTGAATCTATTCTTTATTTTAGATATAAAAGAATGGAGTGCAGCTGAGAGAAAGTGTGTTGACAGTCCTAAGTATTCATGATTCATTCATACTACTTATTTTATAATTTGGTTTTCCTGTTGGAGCAATTACGTACGTACCACCCATTTTCTATGTATTTACATGTTCAGATACAAGTTATTTTAAGTTTTCGAAAATGAAATACACCCATTTTTGCATAGATAAGGTGGCATATATGTAAAAATTAAAGTTTAGGAATGTATAAGAATTGAATGTATGTATGTAAATCTTCCTTTTCTGCTTTTACTACTGTGTTGGGAGAGCTAAAGGGGAACAAATTGCAGGTTGTTGATGCTAAAGAAAAAGAAATTTGAGTCATACCTGCACTTGTTATAGTTGTAAAAATCAACAGGAGTAGAAGAACGAAAGATCATCTGCAGTAAGTTCTCCCTATTTATAGCTGCAACATTTTTCATGGTATCTTTCAGTTAAATTGTAAAGCTTCATTATATGTTCTCTACCACTAGTTCATATGGATTATTCAATATGGGGGAAGGATGCAGACCAGTTTAATCCTCAGCATTTTTTACGAAAGATTGGCTCAAATAAAGGTACTCTTAATTAATTGCTTATTATTATAAATGTTGAGACCTGGGGTTTTGGTCCCTTTCATGTGGAAATGTACTGGCCATTTACATACATACCACCCAATTCGTATGTATTTACATATGAAACACCTACAATTTACCTTCTACATTTATACCACTGAAATCTTTCACATAGCAGAAAGATACCGTCATTTTAACTTTTAAAAGTGAAATACACGTTTTCATGCATAGGTTAAGGCGACATGTATGTAAAAAATGAAGTTTAGGTGTTAGATATGTACATAGGAATTGAGTGGTATGTATTTAAATCTTAACTTTTTTTGTCATGGCTGTGAATCTGAGTTTCTGCTACTTATTGTTCACGAGTTATCTATTGGGCTCTTGTACAGTTCACATTCAACTACAACTGTTTGATTGAAGTTTAACTGAAAATTTGAGGAAAAATAAATTTATGATTTATATAATATATGGTTTCTTTTTTTCTGGAGTTATCTTTTGATTCTGATGCTTGCAATCTACAACTGAGAAAATCATGGTTACAAATAAGAACGCAATTAGAAGGAGAATTTTGAATGTTTGAAGAACATGAATAATTTGGGAGTTTGTCCTCAACGTTATGCGCCTATACATTGCAAAATTTCTTCTAGAAGCATTATGCAGGTGCAGTTTCATAGTTTGCTCATAAATTCCTGATACTGTGAATTTGACAAAGCTCCATGCAATTTGATGCAGAACAATTGTATTGGATCCATAATTTCTATTTTTATTTAAAGAAGGATGGAATAATTTTGATTCAGTGATAAATTGGTATAGAAGAACCTATGATATTGCACGTCACTTTCATAGAAATGAAACTGCAGAATTAGTTTGTTCAGAATTGTTATTCATTTATTTCAGCAGTTTTAATCTCTGAAGTGAATGGTGAATCAATTTCTGTAAATTAGATAACTTATAAACTGTCTCTACGTTTCATTAACAAATGATATGTATGCAACAAACTTACTTTTTAGTTTCAATCTTGAAATTGCTGATTATAAGACTGCATATGAAATTGTACATTTATTTTGTACTTTAAGGTATCATTTTGTTTGAGATGCCAATATAAATTTGATTGAGCAAAAAATGTACATTAGAATAATACTTTTTATATTTTTCAGGCGCTTTTAGCTGCTCGAAATTTTGGTGGTTGTTTTTGCTGGTACATTTGGAGCACTTGCGTGAGTATCTAAATGCATAACAATCTTAGCACATCGTCTATAACAATCTCATGCACATGTTAATGAACATTGTTGAAATCGTGGTTTATGTGCTTTAGAGAGCTTAATAGGTACTTTGAGGCTTTCATATTTTTAAAAGCTTGACTTATCAAGGTTTAATTAATGCTTCTAAGCTTCGCAATTTGTTGCATCTGTATAAATAATTCTCAGCAAGTAAGCATTGCCCTCCCCTTGTGGATATGTTTCAAGTTTTGTGATGCGGGGGTAAGAATGTGCGGTCTTTCAGGGCATGGTAGGGAACACTCACTGGTTCAACCCACTGTATTGGTAACTAGATATTTGACGTAAAATGAAGATTAACTTACCAAGTTATTAAAAGCTGGAGTTGAATCTTCTGAACTTAAAAGAAAAGCCAAGCAGCATATTGCTTCTCTAAATATCCAGCATTGTATTTTTATAGTTGTGGTAGAGATAGATGCATGAGACTTGAGATATTTCACTGGAGTGTATGAATACAGAAATATACGTAAACATTGGTTTATGTTCAGGGATTATCTATCACAATCTATATAATAGATGATTTTCTTCACCTGTGGTTGTAGGCAAGTTTTACCCAATTACATTGAAGTATTTATCTTTGAACAGTGGTTATGTCTCTTCTAGCTTATAAGTTGCCTCCCTTACATAAATCACAAGAAGGTTTAGAATTACTGTAAATATTAGACGTATGATTCATAATAAACTGCAAAGTTTACAGTTTCATCTCCTTATAAGATTAGCAACTGCTACCGGGCGCATGCTACTATATAGAATTAGTGAGGCAAAAGTTATTGAGGCTGGTAAGCCATCCCTTAAGTGCTCAAATTTTCATTTGAGCTTCCGTGTCTCGAGATTAATATCATAATTTTCTTATGCTTTCTCGCCATATGTTCTCAGTGGTTGTGTTATTATTCAAATTTAGGTGTTAGATATGTATACATATTTAAATTGTGAGGTATGTAAGTGAATGTTCCTGTCAGTTTCAAAGCTTGTTCCTTTGGGATTCACAAGTGCTAGCCAGCTTCATGCGCAAAAGCTTGGAATCATTCAAATCACATCTGGGTTAAAAGAACTCGATATAGAGAGCCTACAAACAATTGTATTTTGTTTTTTATGAGCATTTACCCATCAAAGCAAAGCAAAAGGAAAACCTAAAATTTCACAGAAATTTTATGAAACCATTCATACAAAAATCACATACAAACAACAGCTATAAACCAAAGTTCCTGATTGTTTTCGCTGGTTAAATATTTCACATATAGAAGACACAAGAAGCAAAAGAACAAGTTCAATTTTGATATATAAAACACAGTAAGAATTTCAATGAGGCAATAAACTAACAATACTAAGTTCTTGTCTTTTCTCCAACTCGTTGCCTATAATTCGGGTTTGCTCAACAACTAAAGGATTATTTTCTTTGCTCTTTCCTTCTTCTATCAAAAGAAAAGTATGTTCTGAATTCTTAAGTCTTTAAAATGTTGCTTTGATGGGTAAATGCAATTTTGGCATAGATGGAACTCAGTTTTTGTTTCTTTCTGCACATCTGTTGAATGGTATATTACAGTTGGGATCTTTGTTTTTGCTCAAGTAATGATCAAGGTGCAGGTTGGAATAACATTTGTCTCGGTGTTTATCTGCTGCGTGAATTTGGTCCTTTAGAAAGTGTGGTAGTATCTGCATTTAATAGATATCTTTGCATCACCTTCGATTGTATCTGATGTGTTTCGAAGCGGTTTAATAGGCTTTGCATCAAGCTCTTATGAGGCAAGATGAGTTGTTGGCATACATTGATTTTCAGCAAGAGGCTAAATTCCGGGTTTGTTGAAGCTTCATTTATATGTTTGTTATTTTACTCTTCATTTGATGGTTGTAATATTGCTTATTGCATATTTATTTATTTTTTTTTTTTGTAGAAGAGGAAGTTCTGCTTTTGATCTCTGATTATTTATTGAGAGAAAAAGATTCTTATAGATGATGATGAAAGACGTTTTATAAGGAGATGGAAGAGATAGTGAAGGAGACAGATTTCTCTATTTTATTTCACTCACTTATTGTAAAGCAAAAAAAGATACTCAAGGAAAGAGGTTTTCTCATGCCAATCTTCCAAAAACGTTAAATATTACGTTTTGACCTCCTACTTAAAATTTTTATTTCGACCACCAAAACTGTCTTTTTGAAAGTTGAGAGGTCAATCCATTATATTTAAAGTTTTTGGTGGTTGAAATGAAAATTTTAAATTTGGATGAGTAATACATTGTATTTGAAGTTTTGGATGTTTTATATGTAAAAACTCACAAAAAAAATTTGGTTTGAAAAAGGAAAGATATGTAATTTATTTTTTTTATTTTGTTTCTTGGGATGAATTGAGAGGATCTAACAAATGTAGATGAATCTGATTATTTCCGAGTGTTTCTGTTTCATTTTTTATTTATTTCATGCTAAAATTTGAAACTTGTATTGTTCAGACATTTGTGATTTTTTAAAAATTTGTGATTTATTTCATGCTGAAAATTGGCAAAGAGCCCTAAATTGCTGAGAAGTACTCACTGTTAAGTGAGTTGTGTATCTGAAGTTTTATTCTGTTTTGAAAGAAATTTCTGCATTTGAAGTATCAAATATGTGACTATCATAGTTCCGTTTTAAACAGTTTTACTAAACAGAGACAAAATGTTTATTTTTCCAGAAACTGCTATCCTACAGCTGTTATTGTACAACTGCCACAAACAATCATTCAGCTTCCACGCAGCAACTTCCCGGGATAGCATAGCTGCAGCTGAAAAACTGAGAAGCAGCAGCTGCGCCAAACAGACCCTATGTCATTACGAAACAGTCTTTTATAAGATATGTTTGTAAATGGCTAAGGTCAAACATAAAGATTTATCTCCTAAAAATATGATTATTTCTAAGAAAAGTTTTGTCAGTCTCGTTCCTTCAATAAAAAATAAAAAAATACTTCCTTGAGATAGCCATTTGCCCCACTTTATATTTTTGTAAATATGATTTACTCAAGCTATAACTTAAATCCATGCAGATTTAATCTTCACTATTCACATGTCAAGTAAAATTAGAATTTCTTGAACTTGATCAAAATAAACTTTGATTTAGAAATATATTTTGAAATCCTTATGAGATGACCTTGAAATTTAAGATAGTTTTCTTTAGAGATACGAAAAATAAAGAGTAAAAAAAGAAAAAAAATTAAACAAAAAAATGAAGAGAAAAAGATGTTATCAAAAGGGAAAAAAATGATTGACCAATAAATGATACATGTCTCTAAAGATAGATGACAATAAAGACAAAGTCCTATGGAAGATAATAGCTTGAATATAAGTTATTCATACTCAAGAGATTATCCGATTTAACATATCACTCCTCTTAATTTTCCATCTTTAAACCATTTTTACAAAGTTGGAAGATAAAAACATATCACCACACAATATTTTGAATGAATCCCCCAAAATTGAGGTTTGGCATTGTACTCAATTCTTTTAAAATTGTGAACATAATCTCAAGATTCAAAAGTGAGCTTTCTCAAATCCTTGGTATCTTCTTAATAAAAATATGTCAACATGTGAGCTAAAATCAATCCGTTTAATGAGAGAATAAATTCTTGGACCCTCCTTTTAATTTCACTTTTAAAAGAAAATGAAGCCAACCAACTCATAAAGGTCATCTTTGAAGTTTGTGAAACTCTGTCACAAAAGTTTAGACTATATGTAGGACTGCCTCTAAAGGGGCAATCCCTAAGCTCAAAGTACAACTTGATGTATCATAACACGAAAAAGACTCTGATGTTTATGTTTAGAGATCGAACACAATATTCTCATTTGAGGATAGGTTAATTTGATGTTAGAAAATAAGAAATATATAGTGAGTTGCCACTGCAACGTCCTTCGATGAGAAGAATCTCACCAACTGGTAGGATGCAAACAGTGAAGGAACGATGCTTATCCTCAATCTACTAGAGGAAGTTCGGACCATTGCAGCAGTTTGGCAGGTACATACAAAGATAATAAATGCTCGATATTACAACAAGAATGTTTGAGAAAAAACATTCACACCCGATGATCTAATTCTGACGAAAGCTGGTCCAGTCTAAGGGGGTCAATCAGTCGACAAACTTGATAGGCTTGGACCGGTTTGTTCATCACGATCAACAGGTTGCTCCAAGACCTTACATGCTAAAAAACGTACACTGGGAAAAAGATCCGCCGAACATGAAGTGGAGACAATCTTAGAAAAAATTTCCTTTGAAAGAAACTACATTGTATCCATGTTTGAGAAAAATAATTTTACGACTAATAATTATGAATTTACTTCATATGATCTTTTGCTTATTTGTCGTACACTTGCAAAACAAAACTATTTGTGCTATACAAACCCAGATTTAAAACAATGCTCGAGGAACTGAAAGATCGATGAACCTCACATTGAAACAAGACTCGGGGAACTACAACACTCAAGAAAGATGACCAAAAGAAGAATTTTGACACTCGGTTGCAAAGAAAGAAAAGCCAAAGAAGCATTATGATGCTCGATCTCAATGAAAGACAGCCAAAAGAAGCTTTCCGGCTCTCTATCGCATAAGCCTCAAACTTGAAATTTTTCTGTGTCCTGAGCAAATTGTCAGAGATGGTTATCTACGTCGTAGCGACAAAGCTATGCGAAGAGAACCAAGGCACAACCCTGAAAAGTATGATTGACAACCCCTTATGAGGCGTAGTTTAACCAAAAAAAAATTTTTGGTCCAATCAAATAAAACTTAGGTTCGCTTAAGAGTTGAAACCAAAAGCAAGCCTACTTAAGTAACACCTGAATGGCTCATAAAAATCCTAAATGGCCGACAACAACACCGCGATGTTCGACTGGCCCACAAGAACGAATCTAACCTTTTAACTTTCATCAAATAAAGGCCTCGAATAAATTAAAGTATGACAAACAAAGTCAGTTCAATTAGACAAGATTGCGGGTAAAAACAAATAAAAGATCATATTTCATTCATGTAATCGTTTGTTTCAAAACTATCATGTGTATCATTTTGAGTACATGTAAAATAAGGAGAGAAAAGAAAACGTAAGTCTAGGGGTCATTAGGTCAAGTGTTAAGACTATCCTCTAACCACCACGTGTAGCTCTCAGGCTCGCCTTGGTGTTTAGATGTCTAAGGAGCATCAAAAAGCTTCTTGAATTCTTCTATATCAAAATATTTGGGGTTAATCATCCCACTGACAAATGGTTCGACTGCTATTCTTTGGCCCTCTTCTAAGTGCTCGACCTAAGTGTCAAGAAACTCCTCAACTGTCTTCATAGTGGCCATCGGCTCCAACAGTTCATCATTTTCTTCTTGGATGGCAGATATCCACTCAAACAATATCTCTAACTCCACCTTCACATTTTCAGCTCTACCTCCACCTCAACCGCCCTCATTATTGTCAACTCCTCCGGCTCCCAATATTCTCTGGTTCTCGCCTCAGACTTTGCAGTTCTCTCCCTCATGGCCAAGTAAAGCGAGGTCATGTGATGTATCGACACATAACCAAGCAATTGAAAATAGTCGACTAAATGGCATAACTCAACAGAGCAGAAATTGCCCAAGTGCTTCTCAAGTCCGGCTGATGATAAGATGTCTGCAATAGTGGTTGCATACTTGACTGACTCGAAATTCAAGAGGAACCAGTCCCTCATATTATTTAATAACCTGAAGATGGAATCAAAATTCATGAAGACCTTTGGTTGCTTTTGTAAGGGAATCCACCAATCCTTACCACTCTTCTTATTATATAGAGGTGAAGGGAGAAAAGAGTCGGAGTCAAAAGCTACAACATTGCCCTTCCACCTGCATTCAACTTCTTCAACAAACTTAGAGCCCCCATCCAAAATTTCCCCCAAATTTTCCTCATCTGGTTCAGTCTGCGCCGATGGAGATTGCAGAGATTGACGGCTTGCCTCACCTTTATCATATAGAGGAATGTAACCCGAAGTTGATGGTCAGGAAACCTCTTATGTGGAAGGACGCTGTGAGGACTCCCTGGTCCCCGATTGAAAGGTAGGAGCTGGCTCGTCTTGCTGCTAACTCCTTGAATCATCTAAATTCACCAGTGCAGGTTTTCATTCAATTAATATTAACTCTCCTGCAGCTTTACTCTAAATAATGACTAAAGTTTTGGAGACAGAATTTATTGAATCAGATCTTGGAACTGCGCCTTCCGTCGGTTCACCTTCTTCTGTTTCCTCGTCCATTTCTTTCGGAGGAGAGTCACCTGGTCTCTTTCTTTTCCTTAGCTCCTTCTTTAAAAGCCGGGCAACCTTATCTAGCTGCCTCTTTTCTACTGTCTAATCAGAAGTGGCTCATAAGTCGGGAGTCATGGTACCCTACTTGCTCAGGTTCAGCACATGATAGACGATTAAGGAGTCAGTGTACTGAACAACCGACAAATGCCTTCTCAGGACGGCCGATTCAAGAAAGCTCGGGTTCAACACAAGATAGACGGTTAAGGGTAACCTTACGGCGGTTGCCCTTTCAGAATGACCGATTCAAGACATCCCCAAAACCCCATCCTCATCCCCTCCCGCTCTCGAACCAAACATATGAGGAGAATACCTGCAAGCCATGGAGCTCTAAGAGATACCAACTAAAGGATGGAACAAGCAAAAAAACAAAAATACTCACTGCGTTTCCACTTAACCCTATATATAAAGTATACGAGGAAATTGAAATGTCTCACATCCATACAACAATCTTCATAATACACATTAAATCAGTATAAAATTCGATAATACACAATGATTAAAATTTTTAAAATTCGTTAAAAATGAAACTTTTATTTATGACTAGAAGTAATTTACAGCCAAATTATCGGCTGTCTCAGCCAGCACTAAACCCTGACTCGACAGACTCGAGTACAATGCATGCCCTCCAAATTTATACTTCTTTATCATCTCTTCCTCCGCTCGCACAAAATTCATCAAGCTGGCCGCGTGAACATCCAAATCACTTTGAAGAGTCGCCACTTTAGTCCGGAGGGTCTCCATTTCTGCATAAATCCGATATGGCGGTCTGTTTGAAGCCTCACTGCTCGGGCGAAGGAGTCCACAGATTTGTCCATACAATGGGCCATCGACTCATGAGAGACTCGCCGACCATCTGTCTCCCTCTCGACGTCAGTAAAGGGTGGCGGATTCTCAGATGCCACTTTCACAGGGGCAGAAGCAGAAGTTAAGTGGGCACCTATGGAGCGGGAAGTTGCTCAACCTCTGAGTGTCGGGAATCGATGATTTGCATGGTCTCATCTACAACATCAAAATAGACATCATTAGAACGAATGAATAAATCAAACACAAAAGAATATTTGATATATCGAATAGTCTCTCCATTTCCTAAGTATGGAGACTCTCCTCAGCAAGCAGCAGAACATCACCTTGGATAAGCCTCGCCAGCCAAAGGTGGATGCAGTTAACCTTACGGCGATAGAATTTGTGCAGCCACCTCAATCTCCTCCTATTCTTGGGGCGGCAGTTGAGTCGGTCATTGGTGAATCGGATCAACAGCTAAGACAGGAGAATCAGTGATATGCACTCCCATCCCCCTTCCCATCTCTAGAAGTGGCAGTGAGCCAAGATATTTTGCAACTTCCTATACACTTTATTCTTTGTCATTGAATGTTTCACCATTTTGGTGCCCTTCGCACTAGCCTCCTCTACTGACATTTTCCTTGACCGACCTTTTTAAACCAACCAATCAGCCACCGTCCTCCGACCTTTTTTCGGTCGGCTGACTCTCCGCAGTTTTTTTTTTCTTTTGGGGAGGAAAGGAGCTCTCCATATTCTTCTTATCACGCCCTAAAGGGAGGATCCTAAAAGCTGGAAGTTCAAAGGGCCTCATCAGCGCTTCTTCGGGCATCCTCGTCCTCTACTGAAGTCGATTGAAAAACAGGAACTTCGAAAATGATAAGGGAATGAGTGAATCACATCCTATTTATAGGAATTATTGGCACGAAAATCTAAGGAGTAAAATTGCTGGAAGTGTTTATAATGTGATAAATAAATAATTTTTATTTAATTTTGTTATCCCAATTGCAGTTGTCACTTTCAAAAGAGTAAGAAAATCGAGAAACTAAATATATATATTTAATATTTTGCTACGTGAATCTCAAGAAAATCTGACGATCCACACAAGAAGGATACAAAAGGATTGAGTTACCAACCAAAAGACCGAACCATCTAATATTACTTCATTCGATCGAACGAAATGACATCCAAATATGAACCAATAAATGTTGTACCGCGTAAGCTCCTCAACCAATTTTAGGTCATTCACAGAAAAGGTCAGTCGCTCCAACCCTCGGTAAAGACTGTTCTCCTTAACAAAGGTTTTCTGTCAGATTACAGTGATACACTATTTAGGTGACAGGATAAACCTTCAAAAAGGATAAGGTCTCAATTCAGAGTTTCCCCATGATAGCCGACCGAATACTCATCAACCGATCAAACAAATCTCAACCGATTGAATGACGACCAGCTAACCAAGCTGAGCAGTTGTAAATATGAAGGGATAACAACAATGATTACCAATATGAATAGGAGCCAGCAATGGCTACGAGGGGCAAAAAAATCCAAATGGCATTTACAAATATGTAAAAATGCAATGGCCGTACATGATTAATAATGTCCCTATTTAATTAGGAACAAGCTTGTAATTTACTATACACTCCCTATTATCTTTAAATAGGGGAGTCATTCTTTCAGAAAAGACTGTTGAATATGTTCAAAGAGAATTAATATTATTTGTTGTTTACTCTCATCCTCACTCCCTCTCTCTATTCTCCCTTATTCCTCTCATCTAACTAATGCTCTATCCCTTGGGAGTGACCCAAATGACATTCTCCCTTATTCTCCCTTATATATATATTTGTGTATGCGTGTGTGTGTCGTGTACTCATATCAGTTGGTCGGGCATCTATTTGTTAGTTATAAGTCTCCTCTGGTCTGAGGTTCGATTTCCACCGAGTGTAGGGTGTGGTACTCGAATTCTTAGGCGCATGAGAGGTGGTCGGGGCACGTATAATAGTCTTTGGACTTTCCTTTTTAATACACACACACAAACACACACAAACACACACACACACACACACACACATATATATATATATAGAAAGTCTAAAAAGGCTAATATATTAAATAGAAAGAAAGATACAAATACAATGTGTTGAAGGGCCCAAACATAGCACCCTGTTCACACCAAAACCACAAGTGATTCCAAAACTAGAAAATACAGAAAAGAACAGTAGAGACATAAAGAAAAAGCCTAAAAATGCTGAAAAACAAAGTATCAGGTGGCTAGAGAGCAACCCAATTTGGTTTTGCCTCTGCCTCTGGTTTTAGGGAATGAGCAAGCTAATAAGTTAGTAAGATGATTGTCATTGCCAGTAGTAACCAATGTATCATCCAATATGTTCCCTAGCTGAAGTCGGTCTTCATTCTTCTTCTTCCTCCTGGAGTAGACCTGTCATTCCTCTTCTGAAGATTGGCTCACCTGATCTTGGTCTAACGTGTGCTGGAGATGTAGAGATTGTTGAATATTAGAAGCAACAACATGTTGTACCGGCTGATCTGCTATTAGATCAAAGAAGCACTCTCGTGTGTCTTGGCATGTGAGGGACTTTTCTTCAATAACAGTGGGTGGTATAAGCATAACTGGATCTGTAGTTGTAGTATGTTGTTCTTCTTCAAGAATTGCGGTGTTGGGAAGAGGATCGAGTTGCATCTTCTCAACTAGGATAATAGGTGGTTGTTCTTTAGTGATATTCGACCTTAGTTGAGGATGCAAACGACAGAAAATAATAGAGTTGTGGCCAAACATACTACAATAAGAGCAATAAGAAAGGTGTGGTTTGATTTCAACCTTTTGTCAATATCTGTTGTGAGTGGTTTCAATTCACACCTCATCCGGAGCTGGTTGAGTGATATCCCTCTCAACTAACACACAAGTCACAGAGGGTTTGGTGACAACAAACGTAGGACTATCAACCCTAAGAGACTTACCGTAAACAGTTGCTAAGGAGTAGAGAATTTCTAAATTGAATAGATGTAATTTTAACCCCCAAAATTTTATCCAAACTCGAATAATGAGGACTCCGCCTTTGGGTCGAAATCAACAGTCCACTTCAAAATTTTCATATAACGGTTGTCGATCTTGATAACTTTCCGAGAAAAGATGCAGGTATAATCAACATCATGAGAAAACTGAATCAGTATGTGCTGACCGCCAAGTAAACCAATATTCTAACTGTCCAATAGCTTCATAGCCTCAAACTCTTTCCGAATGATCTCCAATTTTGGGTTACCATAAAGAAATTTTCTCACTAGAGCAAAACGTCAAGAAGATGCGAGAGTACTGGTTTCAACTTCTGTGAGAATAAGACCAGACTTTTCATTTTTTTCAGCAATTTTTTTATGAAAGTGTAATCGCCGCCACCTTCAAAAGCATCATGAAAAGATTGAGGAACATTGCAAGATTTACCTATACTAAAACCAGTCTCTGATTCTGAAAGAGGAGCACGAGTAGGAATCAAGAGGTCGTCGGCAAGTGCAGTAGCATAGGAACGGATAGCCATCTTTGCCGACAAGATTCTATCAGACAGAAAGCAAGGGGACGTCATCTGAAAGGAATTGCGAAAACGCGGGCAGAGCAGTGTGACAAACGCGACCAAGCGAGCAGAGCAGCAGCTCTTTCGCCAGACCGAGGCGAGAGGACTGCGAAGGAGGCTGTGAAGGAGGCAACCTGGACAAACAAGGACGTCGTCTGGAAAGAAATGCAAAAACTCGGCCTTCCTTGTCGTCTAGAAGGATGCGAAGACGTGAAGATGCGAGCACCCGTCAACGAAGACGAAGCAGGGAATAGAAAGAGATCCATGTAGCAGAAAGCTAGGGTTCGCCATGAGGCAAAACCCTAGCAGAGGGGAACGACATCATGCCGGCGGATGTTTTGATATATTTATATATATATATATATATATATATATATATATATATATATATATATATATATATATATATATATATATATATATATGTACATATATATATGTACATATATATATGTATGTATATATTTTTGCAACCTACTATGACTCTTTGATTGATAGGGTTTATAAGACCCCCAGGATCACGGGTTCAATCGTGCCTATGTGTCAAATGAAAACTTAGGCACATGAGGCTGGTCGGGAGACTCGACTAATAGCCTCTGGCCAATCTTTCAATATATATATATGTATATATATATATATATATATATATATATATATATATATGTGTGTGTGTTATCTATATTTTTATCTTTAATATATCAGCCCTTGGGCTTTTTCATAAAAACAATATATAATATGTGTGTGTAACTCTAGAATCTAAATCCAATATCTTTAAAGAGTATTACAAATACTAATACAGAGCCCATAAGAGCAGTCATAACTTTATGGTACTGCACGAAGTAATTAAATGTATCTTTAATGAATTTGATATGAAAATCATGCCATGAGATTATAACTCCAATTTTAGTTTACAACAACTGAAATCACGAGGGGTGGTTGTGGATAGAATGGTAAAAAAAACATACCAATCAAAATATTAATTGAATTTAAATTTATAAGTTAAGCAATGTAAGCTACAAGAAATTTCTACTAACGCACAAGTTTCATGCGCTGACAAAACTCCTACCTGTTCTGAAGGCTCAGTACAATGCTATAGACTGGATTCAGATGGCTTGTGATCATATTTGATACTCTCATCTTCTACCAAAGATTCTGCAGGCAATCTGAAACTTAAACAGAACATAGCCTGCAGGAACACAGAATTGCATGCAAAACCACAACAACTTAAATCAATCGTTATCTTCGGTCTTTGCACATAAATATCAAGAAATTTCAGTTTCATGCCAAATTAAAAAAATAAATAAATAACTGAAAGTAAATTGATTTCACCATAGAAATAGTGTGCAGGACATTTCGGGGATGAATGGGAGATATATTTTTTGTTAGGGGCTTTTACATACATAGCCACTCAATTCTAATGTATTTACCTATATCGCAGCTGAACTTTCATATTTACACACAACATTCAAATCTTTAACATCACATCGAAAACAACACTATCATATTCTTTTAAAAGTGAAATACACCTTTTTCATGCATATGTTATAGCACCAAAGTGTTATGAATGTAAATATGAAAGCTTAGGTGCTAGGTATGCATGTACATAACAATTGTATGTAAAATTTCTTTTTATTATTGATTATAAAAACACTCTTCAAACATTTTCAATGCGAAGTGTCTTAACTAATGCTTGTGGATAATATAATTTCCATAAATGAAACTTTTTATAAAGTGAATTGTTAAGACTGCTGGTTAAAATTTTTTGAAGATAAATCAGCGTTAGGTATAGTTGAACAAGGAATGATTATATCATATACAATTTTTTTTATAAAAAAAGTATATAAATACCCACAATTCTTATGCATTTACATACCTAAACACCAAAACTTTCATACTTACATGTTACTAATGCCATCCAAAAAAAACGTAGGACATTACTAATGCCATCCTTACTAATTTTTTAAAAGTGAAGTCCATCTTTTCATGTATAGGCTTTTAATGCCAAAGTGTTATAAATGTCACCTAGATCACCAGCTTAATTATTGTCGTCTAGAGAATTTTTTACATTTGGAAATAACTTTGAATTCATTTTTATGTTACTTTCTCGACAAGTAAAATAGACTGCTGTTGATTATACTAGTCCATTTATTGTATCTTCAATCCAAAAAAAAAATTTGACAATTCATCAAATGGGATACCAAATGAGTTGCCAGGTTTAAAATATCTACTAATCATGTAATTTTAACTCTTATTACTTCTAAGAAAGATGAATCATGATGCATGTGTACAAATAAAAAAAATATTAAAAACATCGCAACTTACTATATTTTCTATTCCCTACTTGAATGATATGTTGGATTAGCTATTACATACAAATATTTTTTCAAGGTAGGCCTTTGAAGTAATTACCACTAAATTAAACTTTGACCAAAGGCTGAAGGAAAAATTACAACTAAGATAGATAGACATTTTAATGGCCCGTTATGTTCTCTAATCTTTCAAACGTGCCTAGCTCTTTTATCAAGGTTCATATTAAATTTGCTGTTCATATATCAGCAACTTCTTGATAATGAATTTTGATACCCTCTTCATCTTTAGCTTTATCGAGGTAGACAACTTAAGTCACTTGTGCTTAGCTTTCATAACATTTTGTAATGAAAAGTTGACTATCAATTTTAACAAGTGTTCATCGAAACACTGTAAAAATTATTTATCTTAGTTTTGCGATCTACCAATTGGATTTCTCCATTATGTTCGAGGAAATCATAGATTGGTCTCAACTTAAGTTATTAAGTAATTTATATTGGCTTATATGCTACTTTCCATTGTAAATTCATGAAGGCGCTTAGCACAATCATAGGTCGGCTGATTGATGTACTGAAACATGTCAAGTTTCATTGACTATCTTCTACATAAAAATTATTCAAAATAAATAAAGAACTAATGAGTATCACCTCATTTTTTCCTCTTCTTAGAAGTTTCGGAGGTATCATACGATGTCTGTAGTGTTAGCATTGGCAGTTCCATATGCTAAGAAAGTCAGCATTGAAAAAATAAAATAAAACTATCGACAAAGCCAAAATGCATGACTTGTGATTGTGAATTTTAAACTTTGGCTCAGATACTTTGCGCTAGAAACACAACCTGTTTACACAAAAGCTTAGAAACACAATTTGTTTCCAGAAAAGCTTATTTACATTAATGCTAATAAAGCTCCAGGTCCTGATGGTTTTACTTCCTACTTTTATACTCACTGCTGGGATATTATTCATATAGAGATCATCGCTGCTATTCAAAACTATTTTATGGGCAATACTCCAGGGAAGTTTTTCTCTTCTTCTTTAATTGTGCTTATCCCAAAATCTAATGTTAAAACAAGTTGGGATAAATTTAGACCAATATCACTTCAGTCATTTCTAAAGTTATCAGCAAGTTGAAAGCTAGAGGTTTTGACACAAAATTCTGCACTTTGATTAAATGTTAGTTGGAAAATAATTATTACAGTGTTTTAGTTAATGGCAAGTCATATGGCTTTTTTTCTGCTCAGAGAGACATCAAACAAGGAGACCCCCTCTCCCCTACGATTTTCATCATGGCATTTGATTATTTCTCTCGCCTTATAAATAGCATGCACGAAAAACATCCTATCATGAATTCTAGATTTAATTTTATCCACAACAACATCAAATTGTGTTTGTTTCCTTCGACCGCGAAGGAGGTTAACACCAAGATACATTAAAGAAAGAAAAGCTTTACAAAATGCAGTGCAAGAAGTGGCCCAAGTGGTAATAGCAGAACTAACAGAATTCCCAAAGTAAAGATGGCATTTGGCTTTGTTAAATAGAAGATCAGAGTTTTGTTGAAAGGAATTAATGTAGTTTAACAAAATTTTGAGTGAAGCCTTGGAAGCATTAGAAAAAATGATAGCATCATCAGCATAAGCTAAATGACTAACCAACACCTTTGATTTATGTATGTATTAACTCTATTACAAAATGTTCTTCAAACCATTCTTCTATATGCTATGCAAGTTCTCACTATGAAAAAGAGCACACAAAGAGATTTGGAGCATATTTTCAATAAATTTCTTTGGTCTGGTGAGGGCACCTCTAAAATCTGGACAAATTGGCATAAGGTGTGCAAGTCTCGTCTCTCTAGAGTTTTGGCTTTCAAAAATTTACAACACATTCTTGATATTAATGTGTAAGCTGTGGTTTAAATTTAGACTTGGCTCATCCTTATGGGCTTAGTTTTTGTATCATAAGTACTGCTCTCACCAACACCCATCCTCGGTTAATTGGAAAGTTGGGGATTCTAAAAACTGGAAAAGCCATTTTAAAGGCTAGAACCGTGGCTAATCAATTCATTTTTTGGACATTGGTGAGGGAAAGGTATCCTTTTGGCATGAACAATAGCTTCTAATTTGTTAAGTGACATGTTGGTTTCTGATTGTTGGATTAATGGTCATTGGGACGTGAGCAAATTAAGGGAGCTCTTGGGTGAAAATGCTTTTCCTATTGCTAAAATTCCTTTATGCCCTGATAGGCCTGGTAAGCCTATTTGGAAATTCTCTTCCAATGTTTCTATTTCTAAAATGCTTTACTATAATCTGCATAACTTTGATAATTGGAAATGGGGTCATCTGTTATGGCATAGTTATATGTCCCCCTCTATATCCTTCTTTTGTGGAGATTTTTCTTCTCTTTGCTTTCTCTTGATGATATCCTAAAATTAAAGGGGTTGAGATTGGCTTCAAGGTGTTATTTATGCAGTTGTGGTGAAAAGACTATCAGACATCTTTTCTTTGAATGCTCCTTTTCCCAAACTGTCTGGCAGATGGTTGGAAATTTCTTTCAGGTTAAATGGCCGCAAACTTGTTTTCTGTAAGGCATATTGGTTGCTTGGAAAGCTTCACATAAAATTAATAAGAACCTTGTCTCATTCCCTTTAGTGGTTTTATGGTTCTTATGGTTAGCCCGAAATGGGCATAAACATGCAAATTCCCCCTCAAATCCTTCCCTCACTGTTACATTCTTTCTTATTACTTTAAAGCTTTGCACAGTTTTCTAAGTCCCCTAACTAGTTTTGTTATGACTAAGGGTAAAAATTAATATTGATGGGAGCTGGACTCCTAATTATGCTGGTGCGGGTGGTGTTTTCAGAAATTCTTTTGGGAACTTAATTTGTTACTTTACATCTCCTATTTATGCTCAAAGCCCCATTGAGGCTGAAGGGTGCGTTGTTCTGTTTGTTGTTCAGATCGCTGCAATTTACAATTTCACCTACCTGATCATTGAAACTGATTCAATGTTGATTTATAATATGCTTACTAGGACCACTGCACCCCTTTGATATTTACTTCACCTGTTTAATCGAATCTGGCATCTGCTATTTTCTCATCATCTACAGGTTCAGTTTTCCTTCATCCATAGGGAAGGTAATGCCCCAACTGACTATTTGGCTAAAATGGGCCATACAAGGATCTCTATGGGCCTCCAACCCCCATATATGTTAAGGCAACTTCCGCTTGGGGATAAATTGGATTCCCCATATATTAGAGTATGATCTTTTGCCTCTCTGTCTTTTTCGTTAAAGTGCATAGAGTATGATCCTCTGTTAAAGTAGAGTTGTAGAGGGAAGCGAAGAAGAGAGCACACTATCACCAATAGCATATCTCAACTACGATAGGTGGAAACACTGGATAAAGTGTCAATGGAGACTACAATTTTAAACAATACGCCACCTAACCAATGCGCTCGGCAATCTCATAAGGACCAAAATAGCGTGGGGTGAGCTTCTCCTTCCTGGGTCTTGCCAATGTCTTTTGCCGATAGAGCCGAAGTTTTAGATACACCCTATCTCCTACCGCAAATTGCACATCTCATTGATGCCCATCAGTCTGTTTCTTCATAAATTATTGAGCCTTCAATAAATGTCCCTTCAGTTCCGCCATTGCCTTCTCTCTCCCTTCTATGTACTGATCCACCAGAGACATTGACATAGTGGCATGTTCATAATGCACCAAATATGGTGGATTGCGATCATACAAGATCTTAAAAGTAGTAGTCTGAGAAGCTATATGATACGAAGTGTGAACTAATACTATGCCCAGGGTAACTATTTAGCTCATTGATTAGATTTGTCCAATAAAAAGCAATGCAAATAGGTCTTCACAGTTCAATTAATAACTTTGAACTGATAATCAGTCTGTGGGTGGTACACATGTACTCTTCTTCAAAATGGTCCCTTGCATTATGAAAAACTCCATAAATGACTCAAAAAAACCTTATCACGATCCAACACTATCGATTCTGGAATCCCGTGCAAACGGACAATCTCCTATATAAAAACAACAGTGATAGAAACAACAATGCAGAGATGAAGCAAAGGGACAAGGAGAGCATAATTGCTCAGCCGATCCACCACCACCAAGATGACCGTAAATCCATCTGGGGTAAACCTTCAATGAAATCTATATTCACCCCCTGCCATACCTTCTCTGATAATGCGAAAGGTTGTAGAAACCCCTAGGCACTAACGTCATGCACTTGTACCATTGTCACACACACACACACCTTCAGACCATGTTCTCCATATTTTTTATCATTCTGACCCAATACAAGTTTGTTGCTATCCTCCGATATGGCTTGAGCACGCCCAAGTGCCTCCAAAGAGCGCTTTCATGAAGCTCTTGTAATAGCTTTGGTATGTGGCTTGAATTCCAAGATAATACATATCGTCTATGGTAAAAAAGATGATGTTCATTCAGTGAATAATCGAGATAGTTGCTCTCTCTCCATTCACTAAAGCCTACCGAATCTTGTTCAATATCCATCTGTCTCACTTACTTGCCTTGGGACCTCCCAATCTAAAATCAAACGAATTAACAATGCCATAAATTGAGGTTCCTCAATTCGCCGTAACAA
This sequence comes from Phalaenopsis aphrodite, assembly GCA_003013225.1. Taxonomy (NCBI): domain Eukaryota; kingdom Viridiplantae; phylum Streptophyta; class Magnoliopsida; order Asparagales; family Orchidaceae; genus Phalaenopsis; species Phalaenopsis aphrodite. Next base: position 92,727 of record NEWO01001062.1, on the reverse strand, counting down.
GACAACAAAGGCCTTAGTCTCTAATCCTGGGTGATACTGAATCTCAAACTCATACCCCAATAGCTTAGATAGCCACCTCTGATGCCTTCAGTCACCATACGTTGTTCATATAAATTTAAGAATGTTTTGATTTTTGCGAGTTGTAAAACGCCGCACAAACAAATAAGGTCATCATTTCTGAAAAGCAAGCAAAAATGCCCTAAGATCCCGCTAAAAAATTGACTTAAGTCTAGCTCTCACATCAACAGTTGACTGAAATAAGCAATGGGTCCTTGACACTGCATGAGAACTGCATCCAGCCCATAGCCTGAAGCATCACTTTCTATAATGAATGGTTGGCTGAACTCAAGTAATGTCAACACTCATATGCTCGTGATAACCTTCTTTAACTTATCAAAAGCTTCGGTTGTCGTTATTCACCACTAAAACTTATCATTCTTTAATTGTTCTGTCAACGGCCACGCAATTGAGCTGTAATCCTTCACGAACATCTGGTAGTATCCTATAAGTCCCAGAAATCCTCTCAACCTCTTAAAGTCTTAGATAGCGGCCAATCCAACATAGTCATCGCCTTTGATGGATCCACCGACACTCCTGCAGCCGACACATGTCCTAATACTCTGTCTTTGTTGGAAAAACGAACACTTCTTTAAGCCAACATAGAGTTGGTACTCATATAGTACTAGTCAAACCATCTGATTAAAGGCCATTGGGCGTAACCAATTTTTATGTTTAGCCTAGCGGCCAAACCATGCGGACAGAGAACTAGGGTCACATCCTTATTAGCACAAAGTCATTTTGAGTTTGAATTTAGTAATATAATCGATATGAAATTTAACTCCTATGTGAGATCGACTCAATATTATATTTCTCCGCCATGCAAAAAGTTGCGGACAACGGATAAATTATTGCTCTTTAGCTTTTAATGATAAATGTCAATTTAAGCATTTTAGCAGACTTTGTGATTTAAAATTTTAATTTTTATAATTAAATCCATCCAGTTGAGATGTGCAATAAGTATGCCCAACATCGGACAAATTGATTGAAATGCTTATTTTTGACCTTTGATTAAATAGATTCATTTAAGCATCCAAAAATAATTAGTCCTGTCAACTACACTCCCTATTAAGAAGGGGATCCGACTGATGCAATGGGAGCTCCAGCCTGTCCACTACAATCCATTTAGAGAAATGGATTGGACTAAAGTGTGGGAGTTAAGACCTAACCCTAAAGGAAAGGCGACTCATTTTGAGATAAAGAATAATTAGCTATTTTAGATATGATAATTAGAACTGAGACTTTAAAAAAACTTTGAAACTCATGCATGTTTCTCAAGGAACTATGCTTATCTTAAACACGCAATTGACCAATGCAACATTTTCAGACATCTAAATTTAGTAAATTAAGGTAAGTGACAAAGCACGTGCGACTGTTTAGGACTTACGAATTTGAACTAAATTCTAGGGGGTTTTATTGTTATTTGTGCAAATGTGCTATTATTAGAAATATATGAAAATGTTTCATTTAAGCTTTTAATTTCGTCTTTTGTCTGCTAGTGCAAAGGGATTAAGGATCCAATCACGATCACTCAAAATTTTATTTTTAATTTTTTAAAAGGAACTGTCTTCCATTCGCTAGCATGTGTATTGTGAATCCAGTGGCGAGTGATCAATCTAAAAGTGTTCATCACAGATTTCATTAAAGCTCATTGACGAGTCATCAAGTTTCCGGTAAATTTGATGCAAGTTCTTTTTAATGCCTCATCTATCTTTAAAAGTGAACTAATGAGTTCGCTACATGTTACATTCGAACTAGTTCGACGGGTCATCAAGTCCCATGAGCATGGAGATTTCTCGTTAAGTTACTAAAATTTATATTGACTGTTATTATGAATATGGTGCAAATCTGATGGTGAGTGATTGATCCAATGTGTTCGTTACAGGTTTAGATCGAGCTCGTTGTCGAGTCATCAAGGCCCCTGTAAATCTGGTGCAAGTTTTTTTTAAACATATTATTTACCTTTATAGATGAGCTAGTGAGTTTATTATAGGTTTAATTTGAACTCGATCAAATCGTCGAGTCCCCTGAGTATGAATAATTTCATATAGGTGTCTAAAAATTCACATTTTGTCCACTATTACAAAAATGGCGTAGATCCAGTAGCGAATGAAGGTGTTCTAGGCTTTGATTATACATTTTGGAAGTATTCATATCCCGCGCGCTTAACTCCCCCTTTTTTTTATAAATTCAAATTAAGTTAAGCATCAATCAACTTTATTCTTTTAATTTCATAATGCATTGACCAATTTTACATTTATTTAAAATAAATCCAATTTTAGATAATTTTATTTGCTTAACTCAAGTTTGATTCGGTCAAATTTCGGCAAAATTTCGACAACCTCTCGACGTCATCTCCATTAGGGGGGGGGCTACATTAGAAAAGTTGGGTCTAACCACCATTCCTTTAAAGGCATATATAAGTTATCTGCAGTGTATGTAGCAAATAACAAAATTTATAAATTATGTGAATTTTGGCAGCATTTCGAGAGCCTTTTGACCTCATCCATGCGAGAGGGGCAACATCGAGAAAGTTGGGACAAACCACGACGCACATAAAGGCATGTAAGGCATGTGTCGTGCAACACCACGTTGAAAATATTCAAAGCCCATCATGCTCTTAAAGGCATGGATGAAGTACCTGCAAGCACACATTAGAGCACATATGTATATCCTTTTCATCATGAACGTCATCGACAAATCTTCCCCACCACACTCTTAAAAGGATATACGGGTCGCTCATCATGACAAACACATCACAAAAAGATTGCATTGCAAATGTTGCATATGAGCTTCCCCGACCAGGCTCTTAAAAGCATGTACAGGTTCTCATCGAGACAAATGCACCGCTAATGAGATATTAGAGTTCAGGAACAACGCTTCTTTTATATCTTATGTGACTGATGTCGGTGTGGCACGAATTTTGAGGCACAAATAGCTCTCTCTCTCTCTCTCTCTCTCTCTCGTGGATAGAGAAGGAGAAGCTAGTGAGGACAACAGGGAGAGGTTGCGATATGACTTTCGCTGGCAATAAGGAAGGCAAGGAAGGCGGAGAGGATTTTTGACAGTGGTTGCATGCATGCAGGTTGGAAGCTTAGAGGGATTTATTGGTTTTTTTCTGTTTACCAAGTGACACGAGAGAGAAAAGGGAGAAGAAGAATGGGGTGGAGAAAGCAGAATGGCAAGTTTGCTGGAGGGTGGTCGGAGAGTAACTGTTGGCAAGAGAGTGCAGCAATGCGAGTGAGGGGCAGCGGAGCTTGGGATTTCGTGTGAGAGGGTCTCGGGAAGGTTGGGTGGTGGTTCTATTATTAGGCATTTTTTTTAGCACAGAATCTTAATTTTACTTTTTTCTGATTTTCTTGGATCACCTAGAACAATCTTGAATGGAGGCATGAATTCTTTCTAAATTCAAGCAATACATTTGGAAAGAAAATAAAATGGATTTAATTATAATAATGTGGCCTATTTAATACCTTTTTTGAGAAAGGTGAGTCTATAGGGCATTATACGCGATTTGAACCCATGACCTCATGTTGGGAGATTACAACCTCAATCACTATGCCATGACTAAATGTGTGCCTAATTGATAGCTAATTAAAGTAAAAATTATGTAGAGATATTCAATTTTAAAATTTAAATAAAATATAATATTAATAAATAAATATATATATGTATATATATATCAACGTTAATATATAAATATATATTAAATTTATATAATATTTAAATAACATGATCATTTAAACCCTAGACGTGCATTAAACGAAGCCAAATTCAGCCATAAATATGTTTGTTTGAATCCTCCCGACGACCTGAATGCACTCGTGCAGTCTGTTTTACAAAATGATGCCCCAATTAAAAATTTATCAGTGGGCCAAAATTCAAGTGCATGAGGTCTCGATGCACAACAAACGAAGCCAGATTCTAACGTAATTATGCGCGTTTGAAACATCTCGACGATCCAAACACACACCCAGTCTGTTTTACAAAATGATGGTTCGACGAAACATATTTATGTGGACGAAGTTCATACAAATGAGGCACGAAACACACATAATAGGGAATGATATATTATCGACAAACCCAATCAGCTTGACGTATGGAAAACATATTGGGGTCAACAAATGCACCCTCCCGCCAAATAAATATAGCACGAGCCTGAATTGGACCATGTTTGTTAAAAACTGATGACCATGAGAATCCCCAAAAAGTAATTCAAATGTCACAATGAGGGATTCAATTTGTGGATTTCCAAGAGGGCTAATGGATGTTGATGCAATGTTTGGATTGAATTTTATGTGCAGGTATCAATCCATCTTTGGTTAATGTTGCCTTCGCACTTTAGATAATTTATTGAAGCTAGACACTTGCATTTGGCAGAAGAATACCCTCTTGGCAGGGAATCGAATTGCATTTAGTTGAATTGCTTGATTTGCAATCACTGATTCAACAGAGAGATTATAATTGTCATTTGTCGTTTGTTTTCTGCTTCGACAAGAGCGATGAGCGAGTAGAGTAGATTTATCTCCATTGATTTGTCAAGGAGATTGAGCTTGTCTTCTACTCTTTGCTTTTTCGCTTTAATGAGCTTGACGAAGGACGCACGCTAATGAGCTCGCCTTCGAGGTTTATATTAGCTTGATGGTAAAAAAGTCATCGACATGCTAACACTAAATTGTTTGATGGACGCATGGATGAAATAATGCTTTTGGTTCATCCTTATGTCTCATATGAACATCAAAATGACTTCTTCAAACTTGCAATTTGTGCTTTGGATTTGTTGAACATATATTTTTTGGTCTCCTAGGCCTTATGCAAGTTTGGGGGCAAAAAGAACATCAATCTGCTCAAGCATTTAATGGTCTGACGAACGCATTGACGACGTGACACCCTTGATTCATTCTTAGGCTTCATACGAACACTTAGATAACTTCTTCATCATGTGCTTTGCGCTTTGGATTTGAAAAATAACAAAGATTCTTTGGTCTTCTAGAGCCTAATATAAGACTAGTGGCAAAAGGTCATCAATCTGCCTGGCACTTGGTGATCTGATGGACATATTCACGACGCAACACATTTGGTTCATTCTTCTGCTTCTTGTTGAAGATGATATCAAATATTATTTGTTGTCTTCATAATTAAGGATCTTTTCCTTTGATTTTGCTTTATTCCAAAAATCGGTGGAAAAAAGTCCTTGATTTGGACCACTTAGAATAGTCTTCTTGAAAACACCTAGGTGGAGCAACCATTATCATTGAACTAACGTAGTGTGATCTTTTCACTGCGGTCTTAGCTTGATGAGTGAAAAAAAACAGTCAGCGACTTGGCTATAGGCTTGTTGAGTCCAGCCTTCAAAACCCGCTCGAATGTTAGGCTTGAGCAACAAATAAACTTTTGCTTTTGTCATCATTAAACTAACAAACGCTGGCCCTTCTAATACGACATTGGTTTGTTGAGTGCAAAGAGAATTCAGCGAGTTCTTTATCAAATATTATATTATTGACTTTTCTCAAGAATTTAATTACATTTCTATATTTAACATTGAAAATCTAATACTATATAGAAGCACCTCCGACCCTTTTGCTCAAAAAATAGTATATTTTAGATGGAATATCTACCTCGGAAAATTAAACAAATGTCCCTGTGTTCCATCTTTCATAACAGCACAAACTAGCAAGGTAGAACACATTATTAAAGATGAAATCACAACAAAAGATTTAACAATATAAAAAATTTTGCATCTTAGAAAGGTTTAGCGACTAAATAGTAATCTTGTATGAGTATAAATTAGACGATGGTAACTTCTTGAATTTGGACTACATTATAGGATTAAATTTGAATTTAAATTGTGAAGCATGTTTCTATAAATAAGGTTAGGATGATGTTATTTTTCATAATTTATAACAAAAAATGAAACAAAATATTTGAAGCAACAGGCTAACCCCTTCCAAAATTTTCAATTTTCACATGATTATTTTATCGAAGAGTTTGAACTGCTGAAAATCACTTTTGGAAGGTCACGGAAACACCAACCGTGATCAGGTTATTTACTCTCGTTTTAGCATAGAACATCCAAACTATCAAGAAATAAAAATTAGGGAGTTACATAAATACCACCCATTTCCTATGTATTTACATATCTCACACCTAAATTTTATTTTTTATGCTTATACCACCCAAATCATTCATATCATATAAAAAATGCCACATTTTAATTTTTAAAAAGCCAAATACACTATTTCATGCAACGATAAGGTGGTACGTATAAATACATAGGAATTGAGTGGTATGTATGTAATCTTCCTAAACAACAATAAATGCTACATGAGTGAAGAAGTTAACTACAGACTAAAAGACACTCATACTTGGCTTGTGAAAAAAAGTTGAGCCTACTTTTATAAAGCATTCTTTTGAACGAAAAAAATATGGCCAAAACAAAATCTTAATAACAATACCTTATTGGGGGCGACATCCCGAACTCGATGAAAAACTGAGTTATGTATCTTAAACTTCAATGTAGCCTCCACCTCCTGTACATAAAAGTAATTTTAACAAAATCAACACTTTAAAAAATGTTGTACAAATTGTTGAACCATAACGAATTACATGAATCGTAGAACAAACTATTTGCTAAACAATAGTGAAACTACATAAATCCACCCCACACCACACTATGCTGAAACCTTGTGCATTGAAAATAGTAAAAAATAAATAGGCATTTACATTCATATCACACAATTCTTATATATTTGCATATTTAACACCTAAACTTTTCTATTTGCATGCATAGCACACAAATCTTTAACATCACAACAAAAAAATACCACTTAAAACTTCATAAAAGTGAAATACATCTTCTTATGCATAAGTTTATAACACAAAAATATTATTGTTGAATCAGAGATTGTCCATAAATCACACCCAAGGAATAGAACACGAGAGAGAGAGAGAGAGCGAGAGCGAGAGAGTAATGAACAGTCGAATAGTATCTATTTCATAAAATATTTCTTCTATTTATAAGGGAGATGGTACAATGATGATATTAGATTTTTTACCCCTGTTAGTAAAGGGTTTGTACTAGGATATTTCTAATATTTTACATATATGGTCTTACCGTTTGGCTATTTTATTGCTTGGTCAGCTATGCTTATTTGACTTAAGTTTAACTTGGTCAACTGAAATTGGTCGGTATGGCCCAGACAGCTGATCCAACTTGGTTGGCTATCCTCGATCTTTGATGATGAGCTTGAGATACTTTATGAAACCGAAACTTTGTTTGGATTGGCTCTACTGGGAGCAAGCTACCGCATCAAATTTGTTTTCATATAGCGGTTGGCTCGGATGCTCTTTCATCCAGTCTTCAATCGGATGGCTCGTGTTTGGGTCATTCAGTCATCATCTTGTTCACCTCATTGTTCAGTCGGTTTTGGCCTAGTTGGCTTGGCTCATTCGATCAGGTGGCTCCCACGATCTCCTGGCAGTGGACTTACTTCATCGTATTCTTTTCTTTTTGGTTGTTGGATCTTTTTAAGATCAATGCAGATGTCTTTTTGATGTACATATTTTAGTTCTTCAATTCTCTTAATTCTTGAAATCAATGCTGTGATAATAAGGGAATGATTCATGTTCACTGCACCTTTTATGATATTGAATCTAAGGTTGTCCGTGAATCACACCAAAAAAATAGAGCATAAATGAGAGCTATATATAAAACAATGAATAGTAATGAATAGTGTCTATTTCATAAAATATTTTCACTATTTATAGAGCAGATGGTACAATGATGACATTACATTTTTTTACCCCTGTTAGGAAAGGGCCTGTACTATGATATTTCTGCTATTTTACATGTATAGACTTGTCGTCTGGATGCATTATTGTTCGGCTAGCAAAGCTTAGCAGACTCAAGGTCAGCTCGGTCAACTGAACTTGGTTGGTATGGTCAGATCGGCTAATCCAACTTGGTTCACAATCCTCGATCCCTTATGAGGAGCTTGAGATACTTTATTCAACTTGATCTTCCTTTGGATTTGCTCTATTGTGGGGTAAGCTGCCGCAATGAATCTGTTTTTCTGTAACGGTTGGCTCGGATGCACCTTCATCTAGTTTTCAATCGAATGGCTCGTGCTTGGGTCATTGAGTCATCTTCTTGTTCGCCTTGTGATTCAATCGGTTTTGGTTTGGTTAGTTTGGCTCATTTGGTCAGGTGGCTCCCACGATCTCCTGATAGTGGACCCATTTTCATCGTACTCTACCCTTCTTGATCGTTAGATATCTTTAAGATCAGTACAGATGCATTTTTTATGTTTAATTATAAATCTAAATAACAAACTAAATAAGTTTTGTATGGCATGTATGTAAATTATGCAAAAGGATTCGCAAAGATTAGGGTACCACTTCAAGCAACGCTCAATAGAATCGTACGAAAAAACAAAGATCCACAAATTCAACTACAAATAGTTGGAACAAAGCTAATAATAATGATGATTACGATGAAATACATTCTAAAAATAAAAAATAAAAAATCCACTTAAGATATGCAAACTTATTAGGAACATTCAAATAAGCAAAAAAAAAAAAACTGCAAATAATGTGTGTGCATTGGACACCCCCCCCCCCCCACGCGCGCGCATACGCATGCACGCACAAGATTCAATATGTTTAATTTATTTAATTTGAAACAATAGCTAATAACTAGTTGATATTAATCCAAAAAAGTCCCTTGGTGTAAAAATTAAAACACAGAATTAATCCCAATTTAATTCCTCAATCATACAAAATAGATCCCAATTACTAAATGGTCCCTTGTAAAGAAAGTTGGTTTGAGAATTCAAGGAGTTGACAAAAAATGTAATCATTCAAACATCATTTGAGAACAAACCATCCCAATTATTGAAAATTGAGAAAATTGCGAATGCTAAGATAAATATATCAACAACAACAACAAAGCCTTAATCCCACTACGTGGGGTCGGCTACATGAATCCTTTTTCTCCATTGCGTCCTATTTAGTGTCATATTTTCATTTAATTCTAGTAAATCAAGATCATTTTTAATACAATAAGCCCAAGTCTTCTTAGATCTACCTCTGCCTTTCTTAACACAAGTCGAATCTAAAACATCTACTCTCCTAATCGGATCATCAAATGATCGATGTTTAATATGACCAAACCATCTAAGACGAATTTCTCTAATTTTGTTCGTCATAGGAGCTATACCAACCCTATCACGGATATATTCAGTTCGCATTTTGTCTCTAAGTGTAAAGCCACTCATCCACGTAATCATTCTCATCTCGGCAATACTTAATTTATTATTATGCTTCTCTTTTAAAGGCCAACATTCAGCGCCATATAGCATTGCAGGTCTCACCACCATCTTATAAGATTTTCCTTTCAATCTAAGCGGTACTTTTCTATCACACCAAAGGCCCGAAGCATTCCTCCACTTCAACCAACCAGCTTGAATTCTACTATTAACATCCCCATATATATCACCATCACTTTGAACAACGGACCCAAGATAATTAAATCGTTCACACCTTTTAATAATTTGATCACCCAAAGTCACACTTCTGTCACTAGAGCTATTACTACTAAAATTACATTCCATGTATTCAGTTTTAGTTCTACTTAAATGAAGGCCTTTGGACTCCAATGTAGACCTCCATAATTCAAATTTTTCCTGATCTTTTTCTCTCGTTTTATCCACGAGAAGGATATCATCAGCAAAAAGCATACACCAAGGTACATCCTCCTGTAGATCTCCAGTAAGACCGTCCATAACTAAAGCAAAAATATATGAGCTTAAAGCCGATCTCTGATGTAATCCAACTGAAATAGGAAAATATTTGGTCAGTCCTCCTTTAGTTTGAACACAAGTAACAACTCTAGTATACATATCTTTAATAACTTGAATATAAGTCATATCAACACATTTCTTCTCAAGAACTTTCCAAAGGATATCTCTTGAAACCTTATCGTAAGCTTTTTCTAAATCAATAAAAATCAAATGTAGATTTTCCTTATTATCTCTGAACTTCTCCATCAAACCTCTCAATAAATGTATAACTTCCATAGTAAACCTGCCCGACATAAATCTAAATTGATTATGAGAAATCTTGGTAATGCGTCTTAACATATGTTCAAGTACCCTCTCCCATAACTTTAAAGTATGACACATCAACTTAATTCCTCGATAATTTGCACACTCTCGTGCATCCCCTTTATTTTTAAAAATGGGGACCAAAATACTCTTCCTCCACTCAGGAATCTTTTTAGTTTTTAAAATAATATTAAGAAGTTTAGTAAGCCAAGAAACTCCCAAATCTCTCAAATATTTCCACACTTCAATTGGGATATCATTAGATCCTACAGACTTTCCACCCTTGGTTTTCTTTAAAGCCTCCTCAACTTCTTTTTTTACTAATGCGACTGTAAAAATGAAACGTTTCATTATTATTCGCGATATTAAGATCACTAAGGTCAATCGTATTTTCAGAAACTTCATTAAAAAGTTTATCAAAGTAACTCACCCACCTATGTTGAATATCTTTTTCCAAGAAAAGTACTTTTCGATTTTCATCTTTAATACACTTTACTTGAGTTAAATCTTTACTTTTCTTTTCTCTTTGTTTCGCTAATTTATACACATATTTTTCACCCTCCTTAGTATATAATCTATTATAAAGATCATTAAAAGCAGAATTTTTAGCGTCACAGATTGTTCTTTTAGACTCACTGCGGGTCGTTTGATATTTTTCACAGTCTCTAAGTTTTTACATTTAAGCCAATTTTTATAACATAACTTCTTATATTTTATTTTTTTCTTGCACATTATATGCTACCATGAAAAAATAGAAAATTAAGAAATGATTACATTAGAAGAATAGAAATGAGTCACACCTATTGAAGATAAGAACTTAGATTATGCGGGAAGATGCAGCAAAGAAAAAAAAAGATGCTCCAATAGATATGAACATTAGAAAAGATAAATTAAGAAAGGATTATATTAGAGCGACTGTGATAGTTTAACCTATTGAATATAAAAATGTGAAAAATAGATTAGGCTATTTGGTTATATAGAACAAAAAATAGAAGATGACATAATAACATAATTAGATCAATAATATTGCATAGAAGTACAAAGAATAATGAATGAACTATAAATAACATTGATTTAGGCTGTGAAATTTTATACATAAGTGCTAATACCTTGTGTGGTACTAAATATATCACAATCGCAAATGACGATTTATAAAGCCAACCTAAATAAGTGAAATAAAACTAAAGAGGATGATGATTATGGGATCCTAATTGGATAGATTGGAAAAATATGCTATAAAAAATTGCCTTTGATGAGATGTAAGGTGTAATAATAGAAAAGAAAAAGAGAATTTAAGTAATAGGTTGGCTTGAAATAACTGTTTCGAAGGTTCTGTGTTAAGAAGTCAATCAAAGAAACAAATAATGATAGATAAAAAAGTAAGACAGAAAAGACAGAGTGAGAGAAAAACGGGAGAGCAGCATGCTAGAAGAAGATAAGCGACGGTTTCAAAACCTAGAAAGGAAGATGACATTGCTTTTGGGCTCAGGAGACGCCTCTGTTTGTGTTGAGGTGTGGAGGCAAGCGACGACACTGTTCACACGTGCAAGATCCTTGGACACCACCGTAGGTCACCTAGGATTGTATCGAGCCAAACTGAAGGAGAAGAAGAGGTTGCAACGTGAAAAGAAGGGACATGGCAGGCATAACCCTAATAGTTTGAGCGCCTCCAGTTTGAAGAAGGTGAATCAAGTGGCTCCAGTGAGTAGGAGAGAGTGGCTCCGTGTGGGAGGGGTGCGGGTCGAACCGAGTCTATTGTAATGGTTAGGACTTAATTTTTTTAGTTATTTTTCATATATTAAATTAATCTATATTTAAGGAATTAATATAGGATTTTGCGAATTAAAATAAAAAAAATGAAGTATAGGCTTTTTAGACTTTAGATTTGAACGAGAAGAATAATGCTTGGTGTTTTATTTATATAATGTTATTAAGTTAAAATCTAAGTTGATGAATCAAAAAAAGTAATTAAAATAGGCAAGCAATTGAATTAGAGGATAAGGGATATCGTTAAAAGTGGTTGCACAATAGAGGAAGAGATAGTGAGGCAAGTTTAAGCGTAATTTTTATTTTGGGATGTTATACATTTAATTAAAAATTATTAATTATTGTTTATGGTTAATGTCAGAAATTAAGGGTTTTGATTAGAGGAGAACAATATTATTGGGGGAGGTGCTCGAGAAAGGAGCAACAAAAGAAATTTATTTGAGGTAAGTTCTACTTATATGCTTTTAAATTTGGCAGATATGTTAATATCTAAAGTAATCTCTAGTTGGGAAATACTTTAGGATTTTGATGAGAGAATAATTGAGAACTTGAAAGGACGATTGCAATAAATAATAAAATTTGCATTATGTTATGTTTAGCCTTTAAAGATATTGAATAGAAGAGGACATCACAGATCAAATGGCTAAAAAAATTATCAAAAAAAAAGTAAAAGTGAGTGATTAATTTTTGTTTTCATTAAACTGTGTTTATTCTATTTTCAATTTTTTTAAATTATTAGTCTACAATAAAATTACTCTTAAATTGAAATAAGTTAAATGAAATGATATGTTTGTTTTATGATTTTAATTATTTTATTTTTTACAATGCATTAATGAAAAAGAAATAAACTTAATATTTGAAAAAAACTAATTATAAATTAAATGAAAAATAAATGATTAAGTTTATCAGAAGCCACACTTTAGGGTACTAGTTGTCTATCAAACTCATGCGCGTTAAAAGAAAGAAATGAAAAAAGGTTCTATCTTTATGAAACAAAATGTAAATATTATATCTTTTTGAAAAAAAATAATAAAAAAAATGATAAAGATTGTATCTTTCTTTATACATTTTGATGGTGTTCCAGAGATGACTTCTAAAAGAAAACTAAAATAAAAAAAGATAATTGATTAAAATGAGTGAAAATGTAATTTCTTAAAATGATTAAATAAAAAATTTATAAAATGAAAAATGCATGATTTACCTTATAGATTAATCAGTATATTCGTTTGAGCATTCATGTTAGGTATTTACATAATAATTAAATGTAAAATAAAGTAAAAGTTATGCTCTAAGTTATTTTAAAGTTACCATTTTATTTAACTGTTTTTTTAGAAAAAAATTCCTAGGTTGAGATGATTAATATGACGGAGTTTGTTTATAGAAGGAGAGTGACTATTGATGATATGTAACAAACTATTTATTTTAAGTTGTTACTTTACAACAAACTAGATTACCTTATGTGTAAATTTAGAGTATGTTTGCTTATGTATTGTAGATTAGAGACTCTATAATTGAATGTTATTGTAGATTAGAGTTTTCTGGTCGGGTCGTGGCATAAGTGGCCCTATTTTATCTCATTTGCTCAATCAATTCCAATCAGAGGCCATCAAACTTACGTGGACGAAACCCATACATGTTTAAGAGTACTGATCATGATAAAATGCTCTCATTAACAACTACACCATAAGTCAAAACTCTTAGTTTATCTTTTATCAAGTGGTTTTACAATCATAGTTTGAACTATTTATAAGAATGCTATCCTCGAATATGATTTTACTAAAAATCTTCTCTTGTAAAATGAATTGTTTATTTTGATCTACTTCATAGTCAAATAATCACCATTGTCCAAATCTTTCATTAAATAATTTTCTCCTTAACCAAATTCTAATATTATTTTACAAGGCCTAGGTCCATCTTAAATAGTCTGCAATTATTATCATGAACAAGTCGAACAAATTTAGTCATGAAGACTTGAAGAGCACAACTTTTACGTAAAAGAAAATTTGTTGAGATTTCTAACCCTATACTTTATTTTAATTATATTATCAGGCTTTTTTAAGAGCCACATGCTTTAAATGTTTTCATTTTATGATTTGTTCTCAACTATTATCTATAGGCTTATATTATGTATATGTCCATTCTTATGTTTCTTTTAGAAATATATTTATTCATGAGAAAAGGTATAAATTTTGTTTTGAAATGAACATAGAAGCCTACATATACTTGAATGGGATATTTGAAGGTCTTATTATTTATTGAAAATAAATTCTACTGATTATGTAAGTAATATTGTGTGTAAAAAAATCCTGCAAAATGTTGTCGAAAGAAGTATCACTGAAGCTGCGCTTGAAACCCTCAATGTAATCAATTGCATTATTTTGCCATTCATAATGCCGTTTTTATAACTAATCAGGATTTAATGGTATAGCTATTCATATTTTTAAAGTTTCTAACAATTAGTCATTGTATTATATCTTGATTAACGGGATGCTTAATGAGAAAAGAATAAAAATTATTTAGATGAACCAGAGAAAAAGGTACATTAACAGGAGTGTTCTATGTTCTAGTTTCTCTCCTCTTTGCCCGCCTTTGTAGAGGATTTCAGGCCATTTTCATCAGCGCTTAGGAAGAGCCTACCATCATCAGCAGTCTTGGAATTTGTGCCAAAAAAAAACATTTATGCAAAAAACCATTGCAGTCATTATTTGTTTAGGCGTTTATAAATTGTCTTGCAACATATTATATGGACAGAAAGAGGTTTTGAATGCCAGAATATTGGCAAAATAAATGATCATAAAGTTTGCCAATGCTTGAATATTATCTATATTAAAATAGTTATATATTCTTTTGATAGTACAAGACCCATAATATTCATAACTCACCGAAAGCGTTTAGGATTCTAATCCATCAAACAAAGGTGCATCAGCTTGAAGGAACCAAAATTTTTAAACTTCACTTAATTCCGACTAAAATTGCAATTTTAAATCTAGATAGAAAAGCAGTTTTGGCTATTTGAACCAGTAAATCGTCAACTTAGTTATCAAATTAGGATTTTCTAACAAGTAGATTCCACAAACAGTGGCAATTTTACATGATATATGAAGTGGAATTGAAATTTACATGATTGAAATGTTTATAATACTTCATCAACATACTTGCTTAGCCCAATGATGGTTACTTCGCAGAACAAAACTATAAATGAAACAGCAGCAATACAAAGTGCAATTGAGGGCCAAGCAATGCATTTATTCTAATAATGGAAGAAGCAAGCAGACTGCTTTAAATGGATGGAAGCGTAAAAAAAAAAAAAAGATCAAAGTTATGATGTAATTCAGAAATAACTTACGCCTAATATTGATTCTGCATTTTCATCTGACCGAAAGAAGAAATAGCAGTGCAATAAAGGTAGAGAGCCTTTCCAGTATCTTCGTTGGAGGAGATCCCTAAAAACATCTGATACATCATGTACCCAGATCAATAAAAAGAAGGGTAAACATAAACATAAAAAAAGAGAGAAAATCTCTTAATAATGTGATTATTTTAATTTAGTGGTAGATTAATGTGTTCACTAGTTTTTTATGTTTAAAATATTATAGACTCTTTATTTATTCTAGCATTGTGCGTGAACAATATAACATTGATATTGACAAAATACTACCTAATGATTAATAATGCTAATGTTGGTGTATTGTTGAAAATAAAATAAACTTGATAAAATATGAAAATATAATGGTAATTAAACTAAAATTTTTTTGTTGGTCCTTAAGCTTTTTATGTATTACATTCATATAATGTTTAATTTTATGATACTTTAAAATAAAATGCAGATATTAGATGCTTTGAGTACATGTTTTATATTAACAATTCAGAAAAAGAATATTATGCATGCGATGAGTCATGTCCAAATTTTAACAGTTAAAATGGATAGAGATTATTCAAATAATGTGTAAATAGTCAAAAATACCTCATGCAGCACTTAGAAGAAATGAATTAAAAATAAGGAATGAATCAAAAAAGGGAATTCGTAAAGTCAAACCCAAATAATTGAGATAAGATTGATGAATAAAAAAATATAGCTATGAAGCCAAAAAGGAAAACATATTAAAAAAAAAAGTTTATCATTCCATTGCATTTTTGTATCACTCGTAATTGCCTTTAAAAAATCTTCAAGTTTAAATTATATCAACATAACAGAATCACTCTAGTTTTCAATTATCCAAGATTTGTCTGTACTTTTCCGTGTCACTAGGAGAGAGCCCGTTATTAAAATCAAAAGCAAGGTTCATGTTGTAAGCTACACAACACGAAAAGAATCCGTAAGGATTTATTTCATCGGGAAAATAAAGCTTTTTAACAAATTGAAACAAAATTTGATTTTTCATCGCTGCACTTGCAAAATCTCTCTTAAACCTAAAACATTGAAGGAGTTGAAAGGCCACCCATGTTGTTTTCGTCTTCTCTGCAGGAAAACAATTGTTGAACATATCAAAAACATTAGGGACCTCTTCTAAGAAAAGAATGAATAGAAATGAGAAAAAATTATGATTTCTGTTGAAATTAAGAGTAATGCAGAATATTTTTATTAATATGAAAAGGGAATAAATAACCCTTACATGAATCCTAGAATAGGAAAGACAATAAAAAAGAAATAACATGAAAGGAAAAATATAACACCTGATATCCTCATTTAATCAATTCATATTAACTATTTGAAGATAAAGGTAAGACCATAAAATAGGAAAGCCAAAAATAGGAAAAGAAATAAATCCAATCTAAGAAAATAAATCTAAAATAGTAAAGGAAATATAATTATATTAGTAAATAAATCTAATCATCATAACTTCTAACAGGAATAAATTATTTCCTAATACAATTTCTAAAACTCCCCCTCAGGTTCAAACATGATTGAAAACCTTGTTCAACTTGGATTTGAAACATCAAACAATGAGCAAGGAAGATTTCGTTAAGTAGAACTTGAAGTCTTCATCCCGCACTGCGGTTGCCTTTGACTGCAGTTCTAACAGTGTCTGTAAATAGGCAGAAAACTCTTACAGGTAATACCACAAAGAAATTTGTAGAGAAGTAGATAATCTGTACGAAAAGCTGACTTCTAATTGACTTTGGTTCTCTTTGATTATAGGTCCTGCAACATTTTTAGGTAGGAAGAAGGCTCCTACAGATAATTCTGAAAGGAAGTTTGTAGGGAAGTAAACAACCTGTAGAAAAAACTGACTTCTACTTAACTGTGTTTGTCTTTAACTGCAGTTCCTGCAATTTTTATAGGTAGACGGAAGGCTCCTACAAGTAATATTGCAGGAGAGTTTAAAGGAAAGTAGCCCACCTTTAGAAAAAGATGCAGGGTATGACCAACAGAAAAAAGAAAAAGGAAAAATCCTTTGAGTAGGGCATGCTGCAGGAAAAGGCTCCAAAGGAGGGCTTGCTACACAAAAAAATTCAGAGGGTCTGTTGCAGGGAAAACCTCCGGAGGAGGGTCTGCTATAGGAAAGACTCCAGAAAGGCTCCGGAGGAGGGTCTACTGCAGAAAAAGCTCAAAAGGAGGGTCTGCTGCACGAAAAGCTTCAAAGAGCCTGTTGCAGAAAAAGGATCTAGAGGGTCTGCTGCAAAAAAAAATCCGGTGCATGAAAAGCTCAAGAGGCCTGCAGGTAAAAAGGAGGAACACCTGTAGGAAAAGCTACAGGGTATGACCAAAATTTCATTTGTGTTGTTGCTTATCGTAAGCCTCATGATTCTGGAGCCTCGCAAAGCACCCTGAAATCATTCAATAAGATAAAATTCCATCCACACAAGTGGGCACAACAACAATATCCATATCCTGGACAGTTGTTTTGTGAAGCCAGTCTCCAGAGTGCTCCAATGTCTTAATTCTCCAAAAACCTGCGGTTCCATTTAACCCAAAAAGGTTGAAGAAAACCGCATTGACTTGCTGCTCCACTTCAAAATGGAAGCACATATTTATACAGTCAAATCAAGTTAACAAATTCTCATCATTATTTGCAAAGCTCCATGTTGCCTTAACCAGAGGAAGATGTGGATTTTCATTAATGAAGTGAGGAACTGCTTTCCTAAGAAATTTTAGGCTTGGTTGCATTAAACATAGCCACAAACTTGTAGTTCTTGACATAGTCAAACTCATGGCAGATTTGAGATTTCCTTCCATAAATCTCGATCGAGATAAACGGTGCTTTTAGATAATATTTATTCTTCTTTGATTCCATTTGGAAACCTCAGCTTGAATTAAGAGATGGATTCTCTCATCATCTGAATCGTCCAAAACTTGGATCAAGATCCCTATTGTTTGGCCAATCTAGTTGACAGCCATCAGAAATCGATTGCTCATATCTTCTAACATTTGCTATGTGTCATTCATTATGTCCCTCTTTAATGGCTTCTTGGCACCAGAATTTTTCCCCATTCTTTTGCCACATCTCATGAGTAGACTGTCACTAAAAAAGGTAGTCGAACATTAAAACCAGAAGTGTTGGATGCGATTAAGATAGATACAAAGAGCCATACTTTTGAAGTTCGTAGAAGAGCATTGGATGACAAGCTTGTGGAGAAAAGCAAATCGAAAGAGAAGGAAGTGAGTTATGTCCCAGCTGAGAAGGACAAGAAGATTTATAGGGAAGTGCTTGTTGTTCTCTTCCTTCTTATAGAGGAATTTCATCGCTGACAAGAAGGAGATTAGAACGCAGTGAAAAGACTACATGAAGATGCCTCCACTAAGGAAGCCTGCAGAAAGTTTTCCACCCCACAGAGAGAATTTTTGGTTGATAGGGACTGCAGGGAGAGAAAGTTTCCCTTCGAAAAACTGATAAGAGGAGTGGGAGAAAGGGTCTACACCACGATGATTGTCGGCTGCAGGAAATAGGAAGTTTCCGGCAGTAGGAGACGCTAAGCTTGTTTAAAATCTCTGATGTCATGTTAAAATTTAGAATAAAACAGAATATTTTTATTCATATGCAACCCAGACATGAATCCTAGAATAAGAAAGACAATAAAAAAGAAAAAACAAGAAATGAAAGATATAACACCCAATATCTCAAATTAATCAATTCATATTAACTGTTTTGAGATAAAGGAAATAACATAAAATAAGAAAGTCTAAAATAGAACACGAAATAAATCCAATATAAGAAAATGAATTTAAATATGAAAAGAAATAAGGTTATATTAAAAAATAAATATAATCCTCATAACTTTTAAAACAACAACAACAACAACAAAAACAATACGTGGGGTGGTTACATGAATCCTTTTTCTCCATTGAGTCCTATTTAGCGTCAAATTTTTATTTAGTTCTAATAAATTAAGATCTTTTTTTATACAATAAGCCCAAGACTTCTTAGCTCTACCTCTGTCTTTCTTAATACAAGTTGAATCTAAATCATCTACACTCCTGATTGGATAATCAAATAGTTGACATTTAATATGACCAAACCATCTAAGACGACTATCTCTAATTTTGTCCTTCACCAGAACTACACCAACCCTATCACAGATATATTCATTTCACATTTTGTCTCTAAGTGTAAAGCCACTCATCCACCTAATCATTCTCATCTCGGCAACACTTAACTTAGAATTATGCTTCTCTTTTAAAGGCCAACATTCAACACCATAGAGCATTGTAGGTCTCACCACCATCTTATAAAATTTTCCTTTCAGTCTAAGTGGTACTTTTCAATCACACAAAAAGCTCGAATCATTCCTCCACTTCAACCAACTAACTTGAATTCTACTGTTAACATCCTCATCCATATCACCATCACTTTGAACAAAAGACCCGAAATATCTAAATCATTCACACCTTCTAATAATTTGATCACCCAAAGTTACACTTTTGTCACTAGAGCTACCACTACTAAAATTACATTCCATATATTCAGTTTTAGTTCTACTCAAATGAAGGCCTTCAGACTCCAATGTAGACCAACCAACTTGAATTCTACTATTAACATCTCCATCCATATCACCATCGCTTTGAACAACAGACCCGAGATATCAAAATCGTTCACACCTTCTAATAATTTGATCACCCAAAGTTACACTTCTGTCACTAGAGCCACTACTACTAAAATTACATTCTATATATTCAGTTTTATTTCTACTCAAATGAGGGCCTTCAGACTCCAATGCAGACCTCCATAATTCAAGTTTTTCCTAAGCTATTTTCTCTTGTCTTATCCACGAGAAGGATATCACCAACAAAAAGCATACACCAAGGTACATCCTCCTATAAATGTCCAGTAAAACCATCCATAACTAAAGCAAAAAAGATAGGGATTAAAGTCGATCCCTGATGTAATCCAACAGAAATAGGAAAATATTTCGTCAATCCCCCTACAGTTCGAACACATGAAACACCTCTAGTATACATATCTTTAATGACTTGAATATAAGTTATATCAACACCTTTCTTCCCAAGAACTTTCCAAAGGATATCTCTTGGAATCTTATCATAAGTTTTTTCTAAATCCATAAAAATCAAATGTAAAGATCCTCCTTATTATCATTGAACTTCTCCATCAAACCTCTCAATAAATGTATAGCTTCCATAGAAAACCTGCCCAACATAAATTCAAATTTATTATGAGAAATTGTTCTAATGTCTTAACATATGTTCAATTACCCTCTCATAATTTTAAAGTATGACGCATCAATTTAATTCCGTGATAGTTTGCACACTCTTTTGCATCCCATTTATTCTTAAAAATGGGGACCAAATACTCTTCCTCTACTCCTCAAACATCTTTTTAGTTTTTAAAATAATATTAAAGAGCTTAGAACGCCAAGAAACTCCCAAATCTCCTAAATATTTCCACACTTCAATTGGGATATCATCGCGTCCTACATACTTTCCACCCTTGGTATTCTTTAAAGCCTCATCAACTTCTTTTTTACTAATGAGACTGTAAAAATGAAATGTTTTCTTATTATTAACAATATTAAGATTACTATGTTTGATTATATTTTTAGAAACTTCATTAAAAAATTTATCAAAATAACTCACTCACCTATGTTGAATATCTTTTTCTAAGAAAAGAACTTTTTGATTTTCATCTTTAATATACTTGAGTTAAATTTTTACTTTTCTTTTTTCTTTGTTTGGCTAGTTTATACATATATTTTTCACCCTCCTTAAAATCTAATCTATCATGAAGATCACTAAAAGCAGAATTTTTAGCGTCACAAATTATTATTTTAGACTCCCTGCTGACCATTTGATATTTTTACCAATTCTCTAATCCTTTGAATTTAAAACAATTTTCATAACAAAACTTCTTATATTTTATCTTTTCTTATATAATATTATTCGACCACCAACTATTTTTATTTATAGAAACTTTTTTTTTGATCCTCCAAGTACATTTTTTGCCACTTGATTAATAGTGTTTGTTATTTTATCCCACATAGCATTTGTTTCTTCATGAACATCACAAATTTTGAGTTCTTTGAATTTTACTCATAAAAATAATTTTATTTGTCATTTATATTCCCCCATCTAATTCTACGATGAGTCCTAAAATTCTTTATTTTACAACTCTTCATCATAAAATCTAAAACTAATAATCGAAATTGAGTACTTAAATCCTCATTTGGAATGACCTTACAATCTTTACAATCTCTTTCCTTGAAAAAGATATTCATAAGAAAATATCAATTTGTGTTTTATTTGATTCGTAATAAGATGCACATCTCTTTCCTTGAATAAAGTATTAATAATAATAAAATCATATGTTAAATTAATATCTAAAATGACTCTGCCTCCTTCATTAGTCACTCCAAAATCGTAGCCACCATGAATATTTATGAAATCTTCTACCACTCTATCAACATGTCCATTTTAATCTCCGCCAACTAAAATTATTTCTTTGTATTAAGTCTTCTAAATCATTCCAAAATTTATCTTTAAATCATACATCTAAACCTACTTGAGGAGCATAAAAACTTGTAATATTAAAAATCTTAGTATCAATAATAATCTTAAAGGTTATAATTTTATCTTCAACTCTATTAACTTTTACAACATTCTTTCAAACTATTATCTATAATTACACCTGCACCATTTCTACTGTGACTCTTACCAGAATACCAAATTTTAAAACCTAAGTTATCAATCTCCTTACCCTTTTCTCCAACCAATTTAGTTTCTTGAATACATAAGATATTAATCTTTCTATGAATCATAATATCAAGTAACTTCATTAATTTATTATTGAGAGTCTTTATATTCCAAGATCTTATCCTAATATTAGTTTCATTCGTTTTATGAACTAAATCCGCATCCGTCGGTGATGTGGGAACCCTTGCTTATTTGACACTACAGTCAGGCACTAGTGTAGCGACGTTGAACACTTTTCAACTTCTAACATGAATAAATTATTTCCTAGTAAAACTTCTAACAATTTGATTGAAGGCTATTTTTAGCTTTAAATATCCTAGGTTCAACATACATGTAAGATCAAGAGATCTTACTTAATGGATACTACAACAAAATATTAAATAATAGGTGTCATTTTAAAGACCGCAACTAAGTTAAGGGTTTTAGAAAGGGGGTCACTGCGAAATGAACTCATGGACTTTTGTGAAAGCTATCCTAACTCCTATAAGGAACTATAAATTGCCCGTGAGATATAAGTTAATTTTTAAACAAAAAAGAGTTACTAAAACCAAGTTGATTGTTTAGAATGAAATATGCTACGATGGATATATGGTAAAACTGAAGAAAAATAAATAACAAAAAATCAATAACTAAAGGTGGTTGAAAATTGAATAAGGTGGTTTGGGCATGTGCGAATGAGTTAAAAAGATATTGGTAATGTAGATAAACAAAATTAATGTAAAAAGATTAGGAATAATACAATACCAAAGGTGACGAGGCTAGAAGTTCAAAAAAAGATTCATGTAAAATAGTCAAGAAGTCATATATCACTCAACAAGAATAAATACAGAATATTGATTAATAGTGCATGCCCCAAAAGTTGATCTAGGGGTCGTTTGGTTTGCTAAAAATTAAATGCAATGTAAAAGGTTTGCAAAGTACTATGATTACAATGTATTTGAAATATTTTTGAGTTGTTTGGTTCACTATAAAATAAACATAGGACTTTATATTTTTGGGGTTTTTATATATTGAGGCCCCCAAATAATGCTTATTACATGTGAAGGTCCTGAAAAATTAAATTTACAAGCTAAGGTCTTCTGTTACGGCTTTGTTACTGCTTCGGCTCTGCGACGAGCTCCTCAGCACTGTTGTCATTGCTGACAATAGCGAAGAGGATAAAGTGGGGATTTATAGTGTTAAACAAAGAGGAGGAGACAAGTGGAAGAATGAACAGGGAAATTGGGCATGAACTCATAAGGAATTGTAATTGTGTGCTGGATCAAGTGAATGGCTGCGTCTAAAGCAAACATGTGGGGAAGTGGAAGCAAAATAGCAAGAATTTCGTCTTTGTCATGCGAACAGGAAGAAGTGAAAAGGATGAATTTTGCGTTTGGTTTCAGCGTAGGAAAATATCGAATTGGGGCTTTGGTGCAAAGAAGAAGCAGAGGGTTTAAGAGTTCTCTGTATGGGTCCTAGTGGCTCCAATAACAATGGTATCGCGATGACGGGGCTTCGACTGGTGTGGCATACAAAGAGGACCCCGAAGTCATGAGGCTTCATTGGTGTCGGGAGTGGGATCGTAGGACTTGGTTTTCGTCTGTCGCCGACAAAGACAGCGGCGCAAAGGAACACCTTGCAGAGGCGAAGCCATAACAGAATACCTTAACTGGTAAATTTAATTTTTTGGGACCTTCACATGCAATAAGCATTATTAGGAGAATTCTATATGTAAAAACTTCTATATTTTTTTCTTTAGTTTGAAGTAGAATAAAAACAATGTATTTACTTAAGCAAAGGTTGGCGTGCGGCAGTAAAAAACGGGCGATGAGAGCGACGGCAACGGCTGCAAGGGGCACAAGTAGGGAGCGATAGCAGACGATGATGAGCAGCGAGTGGGCGACAACGGGCAGCGAACAGCGGGCGGCGGACGGCGGACGGCGGGCGGCGGGCGGCAAGCATGAGGCAGGCGGTCGGCGGATGGCAGGCAAGCAGTTTGTGGGCGGATGGGAGCAAGAAGGCGGCGAGCGGTGGCAACGTTGAACGCCGGCGGGCGATGACGACGTTGGTGGTAGCGACGGCGGCGGGCTGTTGCAACTTGCCTATAACATTTTACATGAATGACATAATTCAAATTCGACCAAATTCTAAATTCATTCAAAATGAATTACGGTGAAAACTTCAAATTCACTAAAATTTTATCTTGTATTTGTAAATTTTTATACCAAGTACATAATTTTCCCAATGAATGTATGTGTGTGTGTGTGTGTGTGTGTGTGTGTGTGTGTGTGTGTCTCCAAGAGATATTACAAATTAAATCAAAAAAACAGGTGATAACAAGAAGGGGTTGGAGATCTTATAGAGAAGCAAACGGATTGCAATTAAGGGCCACAGAAAAATTGATCCAACATAGGGTGTAAACCAGTCTAGTCGAGCTTGAGCCACCCTTGACTTAAGCTTGAGCTTGGTTAATTAATTTAGTCCAAGCTTAATTCTACATATTTGAGCTAGCTCACAAGCTAGCTTGTTTATTATGAATGAGAGAGAATAATATTAATTCAACCTATTGTTATAATAAAATGAAAAATAGAATGAGAAATCACTTCATATAAAATATAAAATATAATTTTTAAAAATAATTTTAATAATTTATAGATAAATCTTAAATTTGAAAATATTTTGAGTCTATTTTATATTAATATCTTCAAAACGAGCCGACTCTTGAGCTAAGTCAAGTTGGTGATGGCTTCAGCTTTGACTTGTTAGCACATAAAGCTTAGATGACAAGCCATTAATCATAGTCAATTCTTTTGAAATGAAGTAAAAAAAAAACTAGATAGTGTGAATGGAAGAAGAATCCCACAAAAATAATAAGGTTGAAAACCCTAACCTAAGAAAAAGGGAAAACTATAAGCTCAAAGAGAACTAAGGTTAGAAGGAAAACTATAAGCTCGCTCTGATACCACGTGAAAACTAAATTTAAGGAAGCTCTTAAAAATTTTTGTTTATGTTTTTTTGTATAAGAGGGGAGACAATAAGAAAAAACTGCCAATCCTATAGAGAAGAACAAAGATTACAATAAGAGGGTCACAGACAAATTGATCTAATAGTACAAGGGCTTGATCAATATGCCTTAAGTTCTTTGCTATGATTAGAGAGTAAATTGAATGCACTATAGCATGCATTACTATAGCTTGTATTACTATAGTGGAAATGCAACACATGCTTTTGCCACTATTTGGATGCTAACAATGACTTGATTTAGGAATAGATTACAACCACCTAAGGAGGAAAATATGTTATAAGTTTAAATATGCATATTCTTCGAATTTTGCTTTGATGGGATAAACAACCTGAAACGACTCGGGACCAAAATCAGCAAACAAACCATGAAGAAACAGCAATAGATAGGTGGGAAAATAAAAACAAGGGCTACTCTTACAACAATCAAAGAAAACAAACAAGATAAAATGTTGATCTACCTTTTGAAAGGTGGATCTGTCTCTCCCATAGGCTAGGAACACCACACGAACAAAGAAGGCAGCATCCAAGCACAAACATGGATAAAGAAAATAAGCCCTAGGTTCTTCCCTTAATAGAATCTCCTCCCAGTAACTCAAAAACATTCCTTCCTCACTTCCCTCAAAACTCCCTTAATTTCTCCTCTTTGCATCCCTCCAAACTCCCTTAATTTCTCCTCTTTGCAACAATGATTATGGCCCTAGTGGACCCCAACCTTCCCCTTTTTTTGCGGCTCCCCCCGTTTGCCCCACTTCATTTGTGGCCAAGACCGACCCGTCTGTGGACCGGTCTTGATGTCTTCAGCCGGTTTAGGGAGGATTGGCTCACGTATAGGCGTAGCATTACTCCCCTCCCAAAAAAGCACCATGTCCTCAAGGTGGAAAGATATAAACTGCTTTTGAATCACCTCGTAAGACTCATATATTTCTTCATAGTCAGATAGCCCCTTCCATTTGACCAATACCTCCTCTGTTGTTCCTACTCCTCAGCGCACTCTTTCAATCTCTAATAGCTCCAAAATCACCTCCAAGTCTTCTTTCAGTGTCGGCAGTAGTGTAGGTGAGGGTATGATCTCCAATCGCACATCTCAGCTGTGAAACATGGAAGACCGGGTGTGGTGCGAACGATGGCGGTAATCTCAAATGATAAAACGCTTCCCCGATGCATGTCATCACCTCATATGGTCCATAATATCGTGGTGAAAGTTTCTCGTTTCTTCTTCTAGCTAATGTCTTCTGTCGGTAAGGCCTCAGCTTCAAGTAGTAGGCCATATCCCTTGGTTCAAACTACACCTCTCTCCTGTGTTCATCTAGTTTCCTCTTCATGATTTGTTGAGCTCTCAGTAAATTCCCCTTGAGTGCTGCTAGTAACATGTTCCTCTCCTCTAAGTACTAATCGATGCTAGATACTGGTGTGGCGCCATGCCCATAATGTACCAAGTGAGGTGGATCCCACCCATACAATATCTTGAAAGGGGTGGTCTGTTATGCGGTGTGGTACGACGTATTATACCAATATTCGGCACATGCAATCCACTTGGCTCATAGCATAAGCATATTAGATACAAAACAACGCAGGTATGTCTCCACACTCCTGTTAACTACCTCCGTTTGTCCATCGGCCTAGGGATGATATGCAGTGATCCTCTTGAGGATTGTCCCTTACAACCTGAATAGCACTTTCCAGAAGTGGTTGAGGAACACCTTTTCCCTATCTGAAATAATTGATTCTGTTACTACGTACAATCGAACCACACCTCGCTGCGACTGAGACCTCCGTGTAAGGATGTCTTAAGAGAATGAAATGTGCATACTTACTCAGGCGAGCCACGATCACCATGATCACCGTGAACCCTTCTGATCATCGCAATCCCTCAATTAAATCTATCGTCACTTCTTCCCAAACTTTCCCCGGTAATGCTCATAAGTGTAGTAACCCTCCTCGTGTCCTGGTCAAGAACTTGTGTTGTTGGCATACGTCGCATTTGCCACCATATCCTCGACATCTATGCGCATCTCCACCCAATAAAGTTCTGTCGTAATACAACTATAGGTCTTTCGCACCCCTGAATGTCCCCTGACCGCACTGCCATGAAACTCTTACAAATAATCTGGGAATATACTCCTATGCCTTGAGTAGCACGGATCGCCCCTCATGGAGTTGTTGTTGTCCTCTCAATGCATATCCTGGATGACTTTTTGGATCATGTAGTAACTCGGCCCTTATCCTTCTCAGATCCTCATCCCTTTTGTTTTCCTGTCCCAAGGATTCCCAACTAGCACCAAGGTGACGGATAGAGCCATCAAATGGGGCTCCTCCACCTTTCTCAACATTGCGTCAGCAGCATTATTCTCCAATCCTGACCAGAACTGAATCTCGAAATCATACCCTAGTAGCTTAGTTAGCCATCTCCGATGCTCCTCATTCACCATTTGCTACTCCAACAAATACTTTAAGCTCCTATGAGCTATTCTGAACAAAAAAAATTTGTCCCAACAAATAGGGCTGCCACTTTTGAATGACCAAGACAATTGTCATTAATTCTCATTCATATATTGGCTTTAGCCTTGCTCAGATAGTAAGAACCTAGTTAAAGTAGACAATCGGCCACTGATATTGCATGAGCACTACTCCCAGTCCATACCTTGACGCATCCGCCTCCACCACAAATGGTTTACTGAATTTTGAAAGTGCTAATACTGGTACACTAGCCATGACCCTCTTTAGATGTTCAAACGCCTAGGTTACTACTTCCCTCCAATTGAAATTGTCTTTCTTCAACTGTTCCACCAATGGTCATGCTATCATGTCAATTCCTCTCACAAACTTCCGCTAGTAGCCTATGAGTCCCAAGAATCCTCTCAACTCTTTCAAATTCTTTGGTACGAGCCGATCAACCATAGCCTTGAACTTGGACCGATCCACTACTACCCCTATTCCAGTCACCACATGTCCTAGGTACTCTACCTATAACTGTGCAAAAGAACATTTCTTCAAGTTAGTATATAATTGGTGCACCCTCAACGTCCACAGGACTGTCCTCAAGTGTCCCATATGCTCTATCTCTGTACGACTGTAGATCAGAATAACATCAAAAAAAATCATAACAAATTTTTGAAGATAAGGTTGAAAATCTCTATTCATGAGGGATTGAAATGTCGCTAGGGCATTAGTGAAGTCAAACAGCATCACAAAGAACTCATAATATCCTTCATTTGTCCTAAATGATATTTTGTGCACATCCGATGGATTCATCATGATCTGCTAATACTCTGACTTAAGATCAATTTTTAAGAAATAACTGCCCCATAAAGCTCAACCAGTAACTCATCAATAGCAGGAATAGAAAACTTTTTCAGCACCATTTCCTTATTCAAAGCCCAGTAATCCACACAGCATCTCCAACTGCCATCTTTTATCTTCACCACCAGAATGGTACTGGAAAAAGGGCTCGCATTAGGTCTGATAATCCTAGCCCCGAGCATATCTCGAATCAGTTTCTATCTCATCATTCTGAATCAGGGGGTACATGTATGGTCTGGCGTTAATAAAAGAAACACCCTCTTTCTATGTAATTGTGTGTTCATACTCCCTCGAATGAGGTAACCCGTTTGAGTGTTAGAAGACATCTGTAAACAGTTGTATGAGCTGCAAGACCCCTAGAATCCTCTGGTGTTGCCACCTTTACTGGTCTTGTTCATTTGTTTCTTGTTCTGCATCATCTAGGCGAGCTCCATCGTTTACCCGAATCCTCGTGGTCTCAAAGGACAGATGGACGTTCGTATGTCAGCCTTGAGGCCTTTCAAGAATTTCCCTTCCAAGTCTGCTATAGAAATACCCCTCAACCTCCCTGATAAGAGCTTGAACTTCTCTCGGTATTCCATAGCCGTCCCCTCTAGAGTCAAAGCATAGAATTGCTCGTGTATGTCTCCTTCCCGAATGACTTGGAAGTGTTCCAATAAACAATCCTTAAACTCCTCCCATAAGCATATTTATGCTGTCGTGAACTTCTCTTCCTCAGTTAACCTGTTGATCGCAAAGTATCGCTCCACTCGATACACTCATCCATGTTCATCCTCCCCTTCAAAGATTGTCATCTCCAGTTTCTTGCACCTCGCGCCAACCTCCTCTTCCTCCGATATTGCCCCCCTATGTCTAGGGTGGAACTCCCTCCTTCGGTGATAGGCATATCCCGCTCCAAAATCCCTCCTTCCTCCATCATGCTCTTCCATGCTCCTTACACCATCTCTCCTCTAATTTTAGGCCCATCCCCCTCCATCGAAAATCTCCACTCCCCCTCCTCTTGGAGTCCTAAGAGGTCGCTCTTGTGGAGAGATGAGGTCTTCTTCGTAGTCTTCTCGCTCAATCTCCTTTCCTTCTACCCTAGCTAGCCAAGGATTCCTTGATCAATCCTTAGTTAGAATTGGCAATTGGAACGATTGACAAGGCCTTGGCTTGCATCTCCATGAGCCTTTTCATCATCGCCCACATTTCTCCTATGTTCTCAAATCCATCCTCCATTTGAATTTCAATGGAAGAAAACATGTCCTCCATGTTGGATGACGTCTATTCCATTCCTGATTTAATTTGTCCTACCTCGCCTTCTAGCACCTCCACTTTCTTTGTCGTCATCCCACCAAGATTTATGCTCTGATACAAATTTGATACGCCTCAGAACCAAAATCAGCAAACAAGCCACGACAAAACAGCAATAGATAGGTGAAAAAACGCAAACAAGGGATACTCTTACAACAATCAAAGGAAAACAAGCAAGATACAAGGTTGGTTTATTTTTCGAGAGGTAGATCTTCTCTCCCACACCCTAGAAGTCGCCGGGAACACTACACAAAGAAAGAAAACAGCAGTCAAACAAAAACATGCATAAAAAAACAAATCCTAGGTTCTCCCCTTAATAGAATCCCTCCCATAAATTCAAAAACTTTCCTTCCTCATTTTTGATCCAAACTCCTTTAATTTCTCCTCCTTACATAGGTGATTATTTCCCTAATGGACCCCACACTTCCCTTCCTTCTGTTGCGGCTCCCCCCGTTCGCCCCACTTCATTCTGTCACCAAAACGGCCCATCTATGGGCTGGTTATGATGTCTTCAACCAGTGCAAGGAGGATCAGCTCACGTATAGGCATAACACGGCATTGCCCTTAGATTTTCACACTTAAAGAAGTATAAGACTTTAACATAGTCAAAGCTCAAAAATATACATGATATAAACTGAATATCTCCTTTTCTGGCATTCAATCTCAAATCCAATAGAGAGTGCATAACCAATACCAGCAATGAATAGATAATTCAAATCAACAACAAATATGACGTTCATCAATCACACAAAATAAGAAACTCTACAGTTTTAACAAGTAATTGATCAGTTGAGCTTATGAAGCAAAACTGGAAAAGAAACGAGCTCTTAAGTTTGATCAATGTCTAGCAAAATTAAATATAAAGCTTTATAGGATTAACTGAATCAATTGCTCACCGAGAAATTGTAAAGCAACAGCCGGGAGATTCATTATCACATGGTCAAAATGTTCCCATATCTTAGGAGGTGGAAATTTATATCCTCTGATCCTTTTGTTAAAATTTCCATTTCTTCCACTTGATCCATTTGTATAGCCATCATCAGTCTTTTTATCTATTAATAGAACCAATTCAAATAAGATATATCAATAAGTACAGAAAAAAAAAATTCAAAACAAAACACAAGCAAAGATCATCGTCGTTTTTTTTTTTCCCAGCGTGAATATTTGTGTATCAAGTAGCTTTCTCAAGTGTTAGGAAAAAGAACGCTAATAGTTATTGCATTAAAAGTCAAGAAATGCGTCCTTCAAATTCACTGATAGTGACAACCAGGTCCACCTTAAGGAAACTATCAAACACCCATCATTTTGGTTGAATGGCATTTCCTTTGATCTATAAAGTGATGGTCCAATGTTCAAACCCTTGAAAAAAAAAACCATCAGATGTTAAGTAATTTTTATAGAGAAATTTGCATACCACACAATTCCTTATCTATTTATATATATAACATCTAAATTTTCATATTTACATACAAAATGCTTTGATTTGACAAACTTATATGCATGAAATGGCGTATTCACTTTTAAAAAGTAGTGATAATGGTATATTTTATGTGATATTAAAGATCCAAGTGCTATGAATGTAAACATGAATGTTTCAGTATCAAATATGTAAATACATAAGAATTTTTGATATGTATGTAAATGTCCATAGTTAATTAGTATCCATCAGATACACATGTATTTTTTATAATGTAATTTATCTACCGACAAAAATGTACATGGCATGGAGAACCACAAGGAAAAAGGATTGACGGAGAAGGGAAAGAGAATCTAAGGTAGCAATAGAAAACCACAAAAGGTAACATAGATGGATGCAGAATACCAATGCCATAAACTATTGCATCTCCAATCTTAGTTATAAATTGCAACAAATAGGTTTATTCACTCAGATTTTTGCATGCTGCAATTAATACATAGTCATACAGGAGCAGGTACTTGGTTGCCAGGAAGACAACTTCCATTTCAAGTAGTTATTATGGGTAATTACATTTATTTTTCTAACAGTAGTAATATTCAAGACAATAAAGATAGCTTATCCCAATCAAGAACTTGGAGGTGAAACTGTGTTTAGATTTCCATAACATTCATTTATGCATTCCTAATCATTTACCTTTCCCGCCAAATATAGGCCGTCTTTTAGCAGCAGGATGTGCTGTTGTGGTTGCATAATCAATGTCTTCTTTACATGTGGTTCTATTTTCCAACATTTTACCGGCATCTGCAACCAATATAAGGCCACAAGTTATTTCCTGGTTCTGAAGGGGAAGAAACATTGCAGCAGCTTAAGCTGAATCCCACATTACCAGATAGCTCACCTTCAGATGGACCTTCAACTACTGGACTTTCAATATAAAGCTTAGTTTTTGATACTATCATTAAATGGCGCATAAATTCTCTAGCATCCATGTTATAAGCGATAATATTATTCTCCACCTTGTTAATCTTCGCATTGATATTTAAATAATGAATACTATGAGGATTCAAATCATTAGCAAATACAAAGCATCCTTTTTGCGCTGCAGGGATGGCGAAAGGACCAACTCCAGCAAACATGTCACAAATGATTTCCCCAGGTTGGAACTGGGAAACTAACCGTATGTGCTCATGTTCGAGTCTTGAGTTCCAATAAACCAAACTGTAATTAAGTTTAAATGTAGCACCGTATTGCTTAACTTCAGTTACCATATTATCTGTTCCAGCGAGGACTTCAAAACTTGGCACCCGAAACTCATTTGTTATGGTTCCAACCTTGTTCACCACGGTTTTAATTTTCGGCCGGTTTTTCTGCATATATAAAGAAAACAAATATGATGATATATGCCTGGAAACTCTAAATATGCCTGAATGGAAGCAAAATATTAAAATTTTAAAAATAAAATAATAATAATAAAAAACATAAGCTAGAATTCCGACCATTACATAGATTCTGAGAAGAAACTAGACCACGAAAAGAGCTATAAAAAATGGTTATAAAAACTGATATCAGTACATTACAATATGACAGTCATCCAAATGTTAAAAAACTTCTTTTAAAGAAAGTTTAGCAATTTTGCGAAATAGCTTATCTAAAACAATGAACCACAAGCTTCGATTCCAAGACATGAACACATGATTATCATGGTGCATCAAATGAAATAATTGCATTGTCAAAACATTAAAATATCTCATAAAGCTAATAATGAAATACTATGAAGTATCAACAGATATTAACATGCCATAAGCTTATGTGGAATGCGTGCACTGCACAATTCCACCATATTTCAAACATGTATTGATATAGTATTACAATCTATTTTTATTTGCAAACTTGGAAGTGGCATATTTGATATGTTTCGATGCTATGTTCTAATAAATCTTAGTTACATGCGGAAAGGACTGGTAAGTATCAGTGCTTCTTGAGAATAGAATAAGAAAATACCAGTCCAAAAATTAAATCCCATGCATGAGTTGCCAACAAGAACATTAATTCTAGAAAATTGAAATATAAAACATGAAATAATTTGCACAAAGATACATTCAAAGGCAAGGTCAATAATTAATACAAAAATCATAAAATAAAGAGACTGGCCACATGATCCTGAAAATTAGAAAACTGTGCCACCTCTTAGACAAATATTAAGTTCATAAACATAGAGAAATAGCCAGTGGTGGAGAGATTGATCTCTTGCCTTTCCATCCCTTTCTCTACTTCTCTCTTTTCTTTATCATCCGTCTCAGTCCTACCCTCCCCCTCACTCCCTTCTCCATCTCACATGAGGGTTTTAGCAAAACTGTATATTCTAACTAAGATGATTTGATCTTTACGCGTTAAGGGAACTCAAAAAAAAAAAATTCCGATCGAGCTGACTAGCAATAAATGAGTTCAATTTAGCTCTAACTAGGTTTCCTAGATTAACAATTTGACATATTTATATATAAATTTAACAAAGATATGTGTCTGTTTATAAAAAAAGGATTTTATATTAAAAAAAAAATTGATACACATTCAAATCCAAAAAGGTTATATACTGACAATGAGTGGACAACAAAATATGGTGGAGCCTACACTTTGTGATTATATAAACTAAGCCAAATTTCAATCATATAACAGCTTGCTATAACAAATTTGCTTACTATAAAAAATTTAAAAGAAGAAACCACAAAAAAAATCCCTCATTACCTCTCACTCATCTTAGCTCCCTCTCCCAAATCCCCTAAGCCATTCCACCACTTTTCCCCTACCCATCCTTCTCTACTCCACAACAAAATAGCCTACCTCCCAAGCCATATAATTAGATATTTGCTGACTCAATCAGCTCCATGCCATCATAAAAAAAAAACAGTGAGCTTCCTTGAATCTACATTGACACCACATGCATCCCCTCCTGTAATAATCAAATTTTAATTTTATAATAACTTAATTAAAATAAATAAAAAATCTCATAACTCGCTCACGACAACCACACTGTAGGTTTCGTTTGAAGAAGACTTGTCATGCCGCTTCTATTTGAAACTTAATCATCTCATTTGTTTCCTTCAAACCAAACACACAAGCAAGCCAAGGAAAGAGCAGAATGTAAGAGAGAGTGAGAAAGAAATAGAAAAAAAAAGGTAGAAGAAGAAAGAAGAGGAAGAACAAGAAGAGGGAGGAGTCGAATGGCTCTGTCGAATACCACGAGCACCAAGCAGAGAGAGGAGAAGGAGACGAGCTTCGATCGAGGGTTCCCATGCCATAACCAAGCACGAGGGAAGCTCGTGCGTCTCACAGAGCCTCGGCCGAGATCTTGTAAGCTCCTGCTGAGAGATCTGTGCCCTAATCAATCGACATAGCAAAAAAGAGAGACCAAACGTGTGGTTTTCCCTTGTCTTGCATCTTTTCCCTTGTCGTGCAGAGCTTTCCACATCCAAGAGAGCTCGACCGACCTCTGTAAGCTCACGATTTAGGAAGAGGCTAAAAGAAGAAGCACTTTCATTAACATAAGATGTTCGAGCAAGCACCTGTGACATTTTGATCGTAGGAGAAGGCTCGACGGCGAGCAAAGGGAAGGATTTTACAACTCAAGTACGAAATCAGTTTCACTAAATTAAAAAATTCAATTCCTATTTAATTAAATTGAAATTTTAGAAACCTATACGTAAATTAATTCATTTTAGTTAAAATGAGTTTAGAAACTTAGCAAGATGGCTAAATCAGAAAATTAATATGAAATTTTCAGGTATGAAAGAAGAATTTAAGAACAAGTTTGCTTATTATGTTAATTTCAATTGAAATTAGGACAGAAACCCTAGGTTTAAACATATAATCGTACAAAAAAAATAGATTTTAGGCATTTATTTTACAATATACTTTGAAAGGGCTTTTCATAAATATTATCAAAACTTGCTGAAGTATATAGTACTAATAGCCAAATACTACTTTATAAGATAAAATGCAAGCAAATATGTATAGGTTAAAATT
Organism: Phalaenopsis aphrodite; assembly: GCA_003013225.1. NCBI lineage: Eukaryota > Viridiplantae > Streptophyta > Magnoliopsida > Asparagales > Orchidaceae > Phalaenopsis > Phalaenopsis aphrodite. Next base: position 57,623 of record NEWO01001062.1, on the reverse strand, counting down.
CAAATGAAAGAAGGATATAACTGATAGAAGCCAATCAAGTCTTATTTGCTACTATATGAAAATGTAAATGTAAATATGAAAATGGAAATGAAAACGTAAATGTAAATATATATAGCAAATCAAAATGGAAATGTAAATGAAAACATAAATGAAAATGGTTGACTACGTTTTCGGTGCATTGGAAAAGGTTAAACGTATACTTCTAGTATATGTTTACTTGGTGACTCTCACCGACAGATATTGAAATTAAAATGAATAAAAATAAACTAAAAAAATGCTTCTTTTTTACTACTCGCGGCCTTTTTACTGCTTGTATTTTACAAAATATTTTTAAAATGAGAATTACTATAATTAATAAATATTTAACTTGCTCAATAGTTTAACTCACACCTTCAGTTGTTAATATTTTTTCAAAAAAAAACCTTCTTTAACATTGATGGATCTTATAGAACATGTGTACAAATAAAAAGGACCTCAGGGAGATTGGAACTACAGTTTATAGTTTTTGCATTTCTTTCAGTAGTCAAAGTTTAAATATGAATAAATTGTTGTAAATTAAATTTTTATGAAGCAGAATGGCTCTTTTATGTTTTAGTTTACATTTAATTACGAAATGAAACTATTAGCTAGTTTTCCTCCATCTGACCGTCAATTCCCGCCTTGATAATTTTGGAGTCGGGTTGTGACACCTCCCCTTCCCTCATTTTTCTCCACTTCAAGCTCCATATTTGATAAATCAAACCACCACTGCCATTCCACACCCTATAGTTGTTGCTTCCAAACCAAAACAACCACAATTGATTGATCCACAATGTTATCGTCGATGTCTTTGATACCACTCAAATTAATGTGAAGGCAAATATCTTCTACATCTCTTCCTACTATTAAGGATGATGTCCAAAAACTCCTTTTGTGTTGGCAGTCATAAAAAATTCAAGCTTGAACCAAAAGTGATACAAACTTAACTCAAGTTATCCAATCAATTGTTTTGTTTTATAGGGGGGTAGAATAACTACAAACTCAAAAAATTAAGGCATATCTATCCTCACTCCACTAAGGGATCACCATAAATACAAGCTTAGACGCTAAATCAACAATGGGTGATGGTCATGGCCCCCATTCACGTCACCTTCCTCATAGAAATTGTTTCATTTTCCTGGATTTTTGTAAGGAAATTGTCAAGTGATAGTTTATATAACATTTTTTAAGACAAATTTGATGATATTGGCAAAGAAGTAATATGAAGGCAGCAACCTTGAGGGGGTTGAGTAAAATCTAGAAAAAGAAATATTCATTAAGAGCATAAGGTAGTTGTTTTTAGAAACATGAACCAAGGTAAAATAGCTCTTAGCCTCATAAACTATAATGTAATTAACTGTTGTTGAAAACTTTTGCGAACTGAATTCTGAAACTGGATACAAATAATAAAAAGAAGCAAAGTAGGCTGGCATACATCATAGATGACACTTGCAATGATATCCTTGTATGGAAGCAGCTCTTCAGTTATGTTCAAATGAGCAATATGACCTGGAGATGAAATATTGTGTTAGAAAAAGACGTTATCATAAGGTAAAATTACAATAAGAAGCATATGATTAAGAGAGAATCTAACAGTGACAACAATCTGGGGTAAGGTACCAAACACATGATAAAACAAAAACAGGAGATTGAGAAATTCAGAAATAAACAATAAACAAAAATACTTAACTATAGTTTCGAAAGAAGAAGGAGCCTCTACACCAGATGGTAGTACTTGCTTCAAGATGTGATCTTCACAAATCAAAAGGTGAAAGTAAAATAAAATTAATTATATTGTCTAATAACCAACAAAAATTTCTATAGAAAAATTTCATTTCCTTCAAACCAATCACTTCAATCACAGTAAACATAGAAATCTATGAAACAAGAAAGAAAATATATAAATAAATATTAAGAAATGGCTAATCTGTCATATGAAAGAAAAGTATACAGCATGAATCAAATTAACAAAGCTAATCAAGTTTATCATTACATACTCGATTGATGATAAGAGCCTTCGCATATACAATAATACAGGAAAATAAATAAATAAATATGAAGAAATGACTAGATTGACAAATAAAAAAAAATTATATACATCATAAATCAAATTAAAAAAGCTAATCAAGTTTAGTATTTCATAATTAAGAATCTTCACGTATATAATAATACAGAATTAAAAATACAAGCAAACTTGTTCTAATTGCAACAAACTAAATACCTACTCACATATTTCTCTTGTGACTTGATTATAAGTTGTATGGTCTGCAATAACACTACCACAACTAAGCTAGTATGTCATCAAATGGTCCTTCAATTGATACATTTCCAATTTGGTTCAGCTAATTAAAAATGCTAGATCAAGATTTTTTTTAAAAAAAGGACATAACAAAGATCTTACTCTCAATCTTCTCTGCTTGCTTGTCATCATTGCATGCTACTCAAATTCTCTGATTACCATTTTGCAACCCACCCCTCTAAGTATTAACATTCATCAATCTCGCTGATCTCCTATTAATATACATTCATGTCAGTAGCTCCATTTTATTTATTTACAAAACTTACAATCCATACAATACCATAATCATTTTATTTTACAAAATTTTATCTCCAGAGATCAGCATATCTCCCATTAAAAACATCACCAATGCCCAATTCAATTGCACAATAGATCGGCCAGTTACAAGTCGTTTTGTTGGTCATTGTTATCGATACATCAGTTTTGCTCTACCACTTCTACAGCAGAAATCCTTGAAGTCCTTGCCAAAACGTTAAGCTCTGGATTTGATTAAACTTAACTTAGCCATAAGGTTATAATTCAGTATAACAACATAGATCATTGCACATGTGTTGAGCATGCATATCATTCATTTACATAACAATCATCAGCCATATCTTAACAACTTTTTATAGCTTCTGAATCCTCACTTTACATTTATTCCTACTAAGTGTTGTTGGGATGCTAAACCTAGGCCTAATACCTTAACTTCGATATTAACATACATACCACTAGAATCTTTAACACTCCATCAAAAATAACACTATTAATAACTTCTTAAAAGTGAAATACACATTTTCATGCATAGGTTTATAATAAACTATAAATGTAAATATCAAACTTTGGGTATTAGATATATAAATACATAAGAATTGTGTAGCATGTATGTCAATTTTCCAAAATTTCTAAACAATTTCTTTTCATGTTACCTTAGGTCTACAACTTTTTTCACTGATCTAAGAGACTCTACAAACACTAATTCAATCCAAAAGAGATTAAATTAAGCCAATTAATTTCATGATTAAGCCAATGTCAAATCAGGGTTCACAAACTCAAATTAGGCTTAAATCAAGCAAGTGGATCCACACTAGTCAAAAAATACATATACTTCATATAAAAGGGATCAAAATCAGCAACTTATACATTTACATGCCATTCTCATCAAGGGTGCTGAATTTTTTTGAAGGATTCAGATTTATTTGGATTATTTTACTAGCACTTCAATGCTTTTGGATAATTGTTTATATTTAGATGCAACTGGATTAGTATTATATTAGGCAGGTTTTGTACTTTAATTTAGTCATTAAAAGATAAGGATAAAAATAGGAGGCCAATTAGATTGTACTTCTCAAGCTTGAAAAGCATAAAATAAATTTCTATCCTATCAATCCTTGGCAGAAATCATCATCTCTCCTATCGAATGTTAGGCCTTACTTTCATTCTAATGGCTACATACTCCCCACTTGATTTTGTGATTGGCAAACATACCAATGTCCCATACGATGGCTTCCACTAATCTCTAGCAAACATCCAAGGAAGGTCAACCCTCACCATCACTCTTATAAAATTTTATAAGAGACATCTCGCTGTTCTCTCTCTTAGACAAAAGATCCAAGGAGAATGGGAATTTCCATTGGGAGAAACCCTAACTAGGGTTTGAGAGACTACTTAAATGATAAAAATCTATTTTGCAACTCATTCAATCATCTATGTGGTACCTTACAATTAGCTTGATCCCTGTAACATTCAAGAAATCAAAGTTCGCATGAGCGCATGCATAGGATACTTCTACATTAGGAAACTTTAGATACTAATCCAACCATAATCTTGATCTTCTTGATCTTTAAAAATTCATTCCTTCGTAAGGCTTCAGCATCGTAATTCCAGAAGAGTTGGTAACATAATACATACATATTGTAGTATTGAGTTGATCACAAATATTTTTGGTAACATTGAGAACTCTCAACCAATTTCAAATCACTTCCTTCCTAATTATTCAACAATAAATTAATCCCCCAATCTGATAGATGCAAGTTCTACCCTTATTGTGTACTGTACAAACCACTTAAGTTCGTTCTCAACTACCTTATCTTTAATATATGTCACTCCAATGATGCACCTAATATCATCATTCCCTATTTTTTTTCATTTTAATTTTGCTACACATCTCGTTTAATGCTCTAATTTCTCACAATAGCTAAATATCAATAATTTACATACTTTCAACACATGGATTCATATAAAATAGCTAATTTTCTAATAATTTTATAAAGTTTAACTTCTCCATGATATCATCTTGAGATAGCTCTCCATGTTAGCCACGAAGCCTTAACCATGTAAATTATCAAAACATTTATATCCTCACTCCTTTACAGGGCAGACCCAAGATACTTAAACTCATCAAACCTAGAAATCACATTATCTTCAAACAATATTAATTGATTATTGTTAAAATTACACCCACTAAAATTTCATATTATTAGTGGTGATATTGAGTTGAGTTCAGTCGATTAGACTCAACTCGAACTTGAAATGGAAAAATAAAAGCTTGGCTCAAATTCATCAAAAAATCAATACCATTTTGAGTCTAATGATTTGATTTTGAGACAAACATAACTTTAATCAAGATAAATATAATACTATAATATGAATTATAGATATATTACATCATATAGAGATGTGGCATACAGCGGTGGCCCCATCACTAGGTCTCAAACTAGAGGTGGTGGCCCAACTACTAGATCCAAATCTAGGGCCAAATCAAGCTTGAGAGGACTTTGATAATTTTGAAGCATTAGAGACTTTCAATATGTTATGTAGCACTTAGTTTCCTTCATGTTGCGTGTTAATTGTATGTGTTTATGTAAAGTGTATTTATTACTATGTTGAAGTCAAGCAATTGCTTATGTCGAGTCAAAGTATACCTATGTGGCATTGACCCTTGGTCAATGCATGGAGTGGATGCTGATAAAGGGGGTCGGCCACGGTGGTTTGTGTGGTTGCAAGAGGGAGGCGACCACTCCTCTTTCTTTTTCTTTGGTTGGTTGCTTTAGTAGTGAAGAGGTGTGATGAATGGTGCTTAGATTCGTATTTGAAATTATTTTTGCTCTGAAATGAATAAAATTTTGATTGTGTAAACACTTAGAAGAATTATTCTTCATTGGCTTGAGGCTTGGTGGTCAGCCACCCAAGGGATTTGGTGATCTTCTAAGAAATCTACTTTGGTAAGTATGAATTTTCATTTCTCTGCACTTCTTTCAAGCAAATAATGTGTTGTTTGTGTTAGTAGTGTTGTCTATTTTTATGATCCAAAATAAAAACCCTAAATCTTGTGTTTTATTCTATCATTTTGTTGTTTTAAGTAAGAATCCATAAATTTGTATTTTTTTTAATCTCTACCACTGTAGTCATTTGCCCCAATTCACCCATCAAATCATCTCCAAAAATTTTGAATTTGGAATCATTCTATTCGTCTAATTCCTTATTTCAAAAATTACAAAAATATTTATAATGTTATGTTAAAATTATTGGAAAAAAATTTGCCCAAAGAAAGCCCTAAGTTTTTGTATTGTGTTTCCAATTCTTATTTTTTAAAATTTTATGTCCCCAAACCCGTATCCCCAATGGTCCAAACTCAACAAAACACACCTGATGAATACTAGAGTGTTTCTAATACTAACTCCAAATTAAATTAAACTAGGTCACCTCTGGTCAGAACTGATCAATATTCAATATAATTGTGTTTCTGCAAATCAAATCAATCCCAAAACTTATCAAAATTTTCATATCAATAATTAATGTCTTATCCTATAATTCAAGTGATTATTTGTACGAGTTTGAGGTTTGTACAGAAAATCAAAAGTGGTTATATCGAAACCTCCAAATTCTGTGAAAGAAGTCGTAGTTCCACTCATAGCACTCCCAATTGAGCTCCTCTACCAAAATTTGATCTCCTGACCCTAGAAAGAGAATGAGTCCACCTAGATCACTTCTTAGTGATTTTAATCCATCTCAAACAGCCATTATCTTACACCATCCTCATCATATAGATTATATCTTCTATAAAATTACTTACAAGAACTCAAATTAAGACTCAAACTATATTTGAATGAGTCAAAGCAAATGCTCCTCAAATTAAGAGTCGACTCAAAAAAGTGGTAATATTGATGTGATCTTAAAGATTTGAGTGTTGTGTGTGTAAATATGAATATTTCGGTGTGAGATATGTAAGTACATGAGAATTGTGTGCTATGCATGCAAATGCTCCTTTAGCAAAATAATAATAACTCATCGGTCATCATAACTACTTCAAGTTGGAAACTCTTCAAACATTAACATTAACTAATAACAAACTATACTGGCTCGATGACAATCTTATTTGTAATCTTTACTACCCTTTCAAGAAAATATTCATTGTTATCAATGACATTTCTCTTGCCCGTTAAAGGAAAATTTCATCATGATTCTAGAAAATTTTTTATCTTCAAATAAAATGAGATTGTTATAAAGATTCAAATGTTAGACGGCTAAGAGGTTGGTCACAACTAATTCAATAAAGCATAAGAATAAAACAAAATGTGCAGCAAAAATACATAAGAGCTTAAAATGATTATACAAGGGAGAAGGAGTCGCACCTACTGAAGATACTATATAGACTACCCTAATATGAGTTAAGCATGAAAAACACTAAGAGAAAGATACACAAGACAAAAAGAAATAATTCATGTGAAAAGAACATGAAGAAAAGAAGGAAGAAGCTAAAAATAGCATTGCCAAGAGTTGAGCAAAAAGATTTATGTAATATAAAGTTAACATCATAATAAAAACTTGATATGAGTAGATTGTAAGAAGGATTTAAAAATTGAGCCTTAAATGTTTGAACAAAGTTAAAGGTGATGATAATCCTCTCCCAAGACTACATAATTGAGCTATTTTCACATGTACTCTTTAGTTATGCTATGACAGCTATTAACACAACTGAATTTAGTACTTAGAACTTAGGAGACTCAAACAAATAATTATTACTAGAAATTAATTTTGACCTTTGCCTTTGAATAAAATTTAAGATTTATGAAATAATTTTAAATTCCTTGCTTTTAAATTCCATAATTTTCAAAAGACAGAATCCAAGAAATGGCACTTCTGTCAAATAAACTTGAGAAATGGCTATTATGATATAAAACAAAGAAAACCCGAATCTTCAATTTACTATAGACCTCTTGTTCATATTAGATTTCATTGGTAAAGGTACATATAAATAACAGTGACATGTAAAGAAAGCCAAATGTATCTTTCATGAAGAATCCATTGTACATAGAAGTATTGGGAGAATAAATGAGATATAAGGATTTAGACTCACCAAAAAGCAAAAAAAAAAGGCAAGGCTACCTTACCTACACCCCAATAGGAATACCCAAGTGTCAAAGAATAGGGCACTACTTCAAAATTGCATAAAGCCCTTAATTCATCCCGCTTTTTATATGGAATCTCCGATAAATCTGATTCGTTTAGAAGAATACTCCAAAAGTTAGTAACAATTAGATGAGAAAAATTGTAGGAAAAAACACTTCTTTACTGTAAGAAAATTTGAGTACTGAATAGAAATGATATTGTTTCCACAAAAACTAAGATAAAACTGTAAAATTTCATTTACTCAATTCAGGAACTCCTATCTAATTCTCTCAACTTATGTATGTACCTTTCTTTCTTATCAGCAAAATTTAAGAGATTTGAAAATAGAAAAATATTAATAGAGTATATAGTTGTTGATGTCATTATCCTGTATCATGTTATAGGATAATAAACAAAAAATAACCATATAAAAGAATAAAACCTAAAAGAGGCTTCCTTAGGAGTTAAGGAGCACTTTTAGCAACAAATCTGACCATCAAAAGTAAAGTGATCAGACTTTGTTACCTTCTTAGTGGCCTTATGTAAGTTCTGCTATGAAGAAATCATGACTCCATATGACTCTAATTTAGTTAACACAAAAAAAGGAACTCGACAATGGCCTAAAAACTGGACTAAATAAGTGAAAACTAGGCCAAAATTCAATATAAAAGAGCTTACACTAATCAAAAAACGTCACCAGCAGAATTTTCTAACACGACTTTTCCAACCTCCTTTTAATTACAACTAACAAACATTCATAAGTTTAATATCAAAGATTATCTAGCAACATGCAAGACTTAGGTGGTGTTTGGTTGCAACCTGGATTTATGTTAAATACAATTTATCAAATCGAGTAAATCCCATAAATCCGTGCGATGAAGAAGGAGCTCGCGAGCGACAACGGAATAAATCCTTAATCCGCCATGCAAACGAATTTCTTAAATCTGGATTTTTCGTAAAAGAGATGAAACACGAGAAAAAGAGATATACTGTGAAAAATTTTGATTCAATAGAGTGTTGGATTTAATTTCAATTTTTTTGGTGTTTGGTTGGATTTAAGTTAAATCCATGGCTAAATCCTATTAAAAGTATTTTGTCAAACACCCCATATGGCATGTAATGACATACAAGTTAACCATAAATGTATATTTAGCGCATGTTTTGTTGGAGATTAAGTTAAGCGAATAAATTGCAAGTTTAAGCCTTAAGGGGGGTTAAGCCTTGCTGGGTGAAAGAAATAAGCCATTGTAAATGAAGAAAGTTAAGAAAATTGTCTAGTTGATTTCTTGTTAAACCTCATTATCTCAAAACATTATGATGTTTTATTAATGCATAAACATAAGTTAACACATCATTAAGATAAATTAAACTTAATTAATAGTTTAATAATGATTAAATTTGCTTTACTAAATTTTAAAAAAAAAATCAGCACTCACCATGAAGATAATACTTAAAACAAACACGATTCCATAATTTGATGATACAAATAATTTCAAAACACACATAACAATTAGCAAACAAGTATATAAAACATATCCGATAACCATGTCCCAAAAAGAGTGAAAAATAAACAAATAGCATTACTCAAGTCCATGTTTCAACCATGGTTACGAAGTTGAGAAGAATGGTTGAACTAGTCAAACAGAGAACCAATCCTCAAACAAGTTTGTTACCGCTGAAAACTGAATTCATAACAAATTGGAATCAACCCATAAAAATTAGTGGTTGAACCGCTCAGCTGCGAAACCAAGACAGTTGAACTGGTTTGACCACAACATGCAATGGAGAGATCGCCATAGAACGTAATAATCCTTGGAATTTGTTTTTTGAAAGTTTATATTTTATCTATACACATATTCTCACTTAACATCAACAATTAAAAAATTAGGTTAGTAAATAATTTAAATTAATATTAATAATATTTACATCATCATGGCTAAAGCTCAGTTTGATGAAGTTGAGCCATTGAACATTTTCGCGGCCCAATGTCTAATCTAGTTTTCAAACCATTGGTTCCTATACTATTTGCACTAGTTCAATAATTACATCATGCTATCAAAAAAGAATCTACCACAAGTCAAACATGCAAGGAGTGAAGGCAGGAGTTCTTATGGGACGTCAATCATTTGGTGTCCTAGTTCAGTTGGATTGTTCATTCCATAATTGATAGTAATAAACATGAAGGACATCTTATCCATAGCAGTCAATTGCACAAAAAGAAGACCCCCTAAAAACATTTATATGAAATTGAAATTTCTCCCTAGTCACATATAGACCTCAACATTTTATTAATATATAAACATGTACTCATTATGCTATGTTAATAAAATGTGATCATTATGTTACGCACAGCATCACAAAATTCTCAGAATGTGGTTTGGGCATATCATGCATTGTGGTATCTCCAATCGCACTTAAGCAAAATCAATTAAAATTACATATAAGGGTAATAAAATACATATCTAACTTTATTAACCGTTGTAGCTTAATAGGTTTTCCCCAAACTCATCACTAGTAGTCGGAATGATTATAATCGCAACTCAAGTTGTTCTTATTCATTGTTGGTATATACTTCTAAACAGCTCACAATTTTTATATCATGACTCGAGTAATTTCTTCTCAGCATTGGTCTACTTTTCTATTTGAATAGTTCTTAAACTTTCATTCACTCATATAGCATGGGATTCCCCTTAATATAATTCTAGTAATATGTTGCTTGTGCCACAAATCAACAAGTATCTTTCGGGCTACATGATCTAGATTGCCTCCCTTTACCCAAAATGATACAACTGACAGCGGTAATAAATTGCTAGCAATCTTCACAAAAATATATAACGAATCTAAGGAAGGCAAATATCATGGAGTACAGAAAGATAGTTAGCTCCTATTTCCAAGAAAACTTACTAAACCCAACAAGGAAACGGAAGTGTGAGCAACCATGAGATAGCCTCATACATATAAATATACAAGTGGAGGACAAGTAATGGGCCGGGAAAACAAAACCATAATACAAAATAGCACTCATGCATGCCTCAATATCCAAAATAATAAAAATTTAAGATGGGTTCAAGTTGCTAAAATTTAACTACCCACCATAATTAAATAACTTAAATACATAGCAAATGGATAAAAAATAAGCAGTAAATAGAATTCAAACCGATCTATATGCATGTTGATAAATGACCCGACCCAATAACCAACCTAAACTCGACTAAGAAAATCCGGTTCAAGTTGAACTAATTACAATTCGAATCGGGTTCAAGTAAAGCATGTAGACTTAATTATTATTTCAGTTGACATGACTAGCCTGCAATTGACATGATAACTACTCTCGAGTTAGTTAATTGGGTTAAAATAAGACATTTTTAGGTTAGTTGAGTGATGATTGTCAAAAAAAAATTGCATAATCCGTATTAATAATGGGGAAGATGGGTCGAATCAGATAAAATATTTTAACCCATATAATAAACTGGTCATGTTCAGATTAAACATAATCGGATCGATTCAACATTAGACTCAACCAAACCCATTAGCTTAAATTGACACCTCTAGCAATCTCTAATTAAGGTTTATTAAACGAAGAACCTCAAATTGAACAACTACCATCAATATAACACCATTTGCTAATAGAAAAATTTTCAACTCGTAAACAACATAATTTTCACCTGCTGCTGATTTTTCGATCAATTAATTGATGTTCAATTATTAGATTTACAATCACCAAGATGGGTTGATGATAGTTTATCATTGGAATGCATGCCACCAAAATACAATTTAGAAGAATCGAATGGATGATCCAGGGCCTAGAGGGGGTTGAACTTGCTGACCAGTTTAGCTAGATGGGCAATGGCCGACCTGTCCTTGGTCTGGGGTAGGTTGACCGCCCAAGAGAGGGGCCTACCCCTCCTTAGTTATCTACTGTTATAAAAATGTTCTTTTCTTTATGTAGGGTTAGCTTTTGCAATGTTTTCTGTCAAGACAGTCACCGGAGTCCTCAATCTTCCCTCTTAAGGTTGCATTCGAGGACAGATGATGCTTCGGCTATATCATGCTCCAAGATGGTGATTACCTCCATGTTTCCCTTACCTCTCCCTTGCCTGCTAGCTAGCGTGCTCTCTGCATCTCGCTGCAAGCGCCAATTGCCAACCCAACCTCTAAATTCCAACCGCAAGTGACCACTTGCAACATGCCCTGTCATGCTCCTTCCTGCCAACCACCAACTCTCCTTCCTATCACCGATCTCCTCCAACCTTCACATCATTTCCTCCTCCAGCCTTACTGTCACCTCCTCCTCCAGCCTTCCCATCACCTGCCTTCTCCAACCTTCCTGCCACCTCACTACTCCAATCTACCCGCTCCTCTACTGTACCGACCTGCTCATCCCCGACCACCTGTCTGGCATCCCCCATCACCTTTCTGCTCACCCCCACCACCTTCCTGCACTTTTTCCACTTGTCGTCCTTGACCCCACACCACCTCATTATGGCCCTACCTGTTGCCCTGCTTAGCCTGGCAGGATATTTGGGTTGTGTTGTGTTTCCTTTCCTATGGTCGAACCTTGATTGCAACCCAGTTGCTTTGCGCAATAAAAATATATTTTTCCATCGAATTTTTTTGTTGACTCTAATATCATTTGGTATCAGAGTTAGTCTAATCCTAGTCCTATTCTAGGATTTCCTAGCATCCACCTTACCCCCCCAAAAAAAAATTTTCTTATCCTCACCCACCATATTCCAATCCCCAGACCCTAATCATGTTGCCAAGAAGATACATGTCATAACCAACTCAGGATGAGACACAACGATAGATCCGTCGACTTCAACAAAAACTTGGAAAGATTGATGATGGAATTTAAGGATAAATTACCCTTGATCATGATCAGGAAAGTTGAAGAAGAAAGAATGAGGATTTGAATCCCTTCCATAGAGAAAACGCTAGTGATGAGGAAGATAGGCTCCGATGTTTTAGAATTCAGTATCAAATGAGGCAGAGAAGAAACCATATATGAAGAATATAGAGATTTCAGCATCAAAGTGGATCTACCAGAATTTGATGGTCTGGATGACTTTATCGATTAACTACAATCTGTTGAGCGAAGCTTCGAGTATAAATGCCAAAGGATAAACAAGTGAAATTAGCAGCCAGCAAGTTGAATAAGAGTCTCCTTATGGTGGGAAAACTTGCAGAGACAGAGAAAGAGAGAGAGCAGCGACAAGATTACCAAGTGAAAAAAAATAAGAAAGGAGATACAGAAAAAATGTGTAACTCCTCATTATTGTCAGGATATGTTTTTAAGACTCCACCACCTACAGTAGAGAGATCTATCCGCTGAGGAGTTTACAGTGCAATTTAACTAGTTGCAGATGAAGTTTGAGTTGGTTGAACCATAGGAACATTCCATAGCATCTTATCTAAGTGGCTTGAAGCTCGCAATCAACAATGTTGTGCAGATGTAACCTTATTAATAACTTAGAGATGTTCAAACCTTACCCCTAAATGTGGAGAGACAGCAGAAACAGAGCAGGCAACCACCACCACCAAGGCAACCACCGCAGTTGGAGACATGAGCAGGAACACGCCTCAGGGAGTTGAAAAAACTGGTTCAGATAAAGATAGTGCCACTTAAAGTGAGAAGAGCTAGAGAAGAGTAGCACACCTACTACAGTCCCAACCCGAAAATGCTTTAGATGCCATGAATTTGAGCACATCGCCTCCAGTTGCCTGAAGAGCCGAGTTGTGTCCCCTTCACCGAGCAGAGTGCAATGAAGGAGGTTAGCGACGATGAGGTAGCTTAAGAACAGGGTAAGGTGTATCATCTTTCATCGGTTGAGAGGGAGATGCTCATGGTTTAATGGGTCCTACAGACGGGAGATACAAGGGAACTGCAATGATTTCGCCACAACATATTCTACAATCATTGCAATGGGAACAGAAAAGTATGCAATCTCATCATTTATGAAGTGAGCTGCAAGAACATGGCGTCTACACAGATGGTGGAGAAATTGGGACTCATGACACAAGCATTCCCAACAGGAGGTGCTCCAGTTGTATCCTGCTCCAAGGGGTTGATTGTCTCTATATTTCCCTTACCTCTCCCTTGCTTGCTAGCAAGCTTGCTCTCTACGTCTCCTTCTAGGCGCCAGTTGCCCGCCCAACCTCTGAATTCCAGCCACAAGTGCCCACCCACAGCCTGCTTTGTCATGCTCCTTCCTGCCTACCACCAACCCGTCACCTGCCTTCTCCACCCTTCCCGTCACCTGCTCCTCCATCCTTCCCGTCACCTGCCTTCTCCAACTTCCCGTCACCTACTTCTCCAGCATTTCAGCCACCTCACTACTCCAAGCTGCCCCCTCCTCTACTAAACCGACCTGCTCACCCCCCCCCCCCAACCACCACTTTCTTGCACTACTTTCACTTGCCGCCCTCTACCCCACAAAACCTCGCCGCGGCCCTACCTGTTGTCCGGCTTAGCCCTAGCAGGATATTTGGGTTGTGTTATGTTCGATTTTCTGTTGTTGAGTCTTGGCAGCAACCTCGTTGTTATGCGCGATAAAAATCTGTTTTTCAATCACATTTTGGTTAACTCGGGTATCAATGGATATCTACTTTCAGCTACTTTTCAAATATCTTAATTGAGAGTACAAGATACACAAGGAGAACGAACAATATGCTTCTAAAAGAATAATAATCTCTTTATACACACACAAAAATATTTACATACATGTAATCACCTATATTTGTGACCTATTATTATTAATTTTCCCATCAATTAATAAATATTCAATTGCTGAGATTAGAATCGCTAATATGGATCAATTATAGTTTATCATTTGAATGCATTCTAAGTTCGATTTAGAAGGATAGAATAGCAATCTTCCTTTAGCAACTTTAAAGCATAGACATCATAATGGAGAGTATAAGATGTGAAAGGAGAATGAAATCTATGACTACTTATATATCAGGACACGACAAAGAGTTTGTTCCAATGTGTCTCAAAGATGAACCTTAAATGTTAAAACATTTTTTGGGAAATGAGATGTCAATTACATCTCTAACATGTTGTCTTAGTGCTTGACTACTCAAACTTATAACACGGTCAGGATGATACACAAACTATCTAGAAATGACCATGCTTTATAATGTTGACCTCATTTTTGGTGAGGTCTAGCCTTCCTCTTAGGGTTTAGGATCTAGCCTTAGGGATCTCCCTTCGACTATCTTAGAACCTTAGAAATGGGACCCGCCTCGTTTTAGAAATTGAACATACTTATTTTCTCTTTTGGAGTTTCGCGTGTGTGGTATCGACTTCTAGCACTTAGAAGGGTGAAACCGACATAAGGAAGCCCAAAAGGAATTCCTATATGACCTTTTGAGTCTTAGGGTAGTCTTCTGCACAATTCGCACTCCCGTGCGGACAAACTTCGCAATTCGGAGAGTCGACACATCCGATCGCCACAATTCACATCGTTTGCATTATTACCTGTCGAAGACTCAAATAAACCTTTTGAAATGATCGATCGCAGGTCGAAATTTTGTGAAATTTGAATTTTGACGCGTTTTTTACCCGATTGTCGACGATGCGTCCGAGCGACCCCGGATGATAAAACGGACAGCAACAACGTGTCCGGAACGTCAATTTTGCCTAGGGAAGACGCCTATTTTGTTACAACGCCGCGCGTGAATAATTCACATATGATTATATATATATATATATATATATATATATATATATATATATATATATATATATATATATATATATATATATATATATATATTATATATATATATTAAATTTATATAAACCAAATTATTTATTTTCCTCTTTAAGCCCTAAATCCCTAAACTCACGCACCCGATCCCTGCCTCCCTTCTACCGTTTGCGTGCCTGGCCTTTCCCTTTCTCGGTCTCGAGCCAACCGAGCTCCTCCTCCACGCGAGAGAAAGTTGACTTCTCGTTCGTCCTTGCCCGACACTTTTTTGCCCGCGGCCTTCCTTCTCGAAGCCGTGTCAGTCTCCCCGAGCTGTGGTTTTCCTTTTCTTGGTAGTTTGACTCTAGGAAGCTTGTTCCCTGGTACACTCGAATGACAAATTTTCTCTTCTTCCCGATGCTTCCCTCGCTGCCACTAGGCTCGTCGCTCGGTCCTAGATGTTTCGGTTGTTTTGCCTTCTGTGAGCAGGGAATGCGTCCTTTTCTTCTTTGACCCGATACGAGTGTCGTGGGTTCATTGGGTGATCTTTTTTCTCTTCTCATCTCTTCTCTGCCTATAAACATAGTTTCTTTTGGAATTTTGAGGTTGTTGAAAGTTTTTTTTTTAAGAAGAAAGGAGTAGAAATTTTTGGCTTGGAGAGAAGTTCCGGGAGGAGATTTGTGTGAGGGCATCTCCTTGAGGTGATTTCTTGTGTTGTGGTGCTTTACATTTGCATTAAGAAGGTACCCTTCTCCCCCCCTTTCTCAGTGCTATGTTTCCTTTCGGTTTCCTCTCTGTCGAGCCTTTGACTTGACTCTGTTCGATGATACAGCATGCTAGTTCACTTTACTTTCATACATTTTTTAGATATTCACTTTAGGGGGCATGTGAAAAATGAAATGTGAGCATGTTTCAGGGGTGAGATTTGATTAATTGCTTAGAATGGTGGAAATATAGCATGACATAAGTGTTATTCTTTTCTCTATTAGCTTGAGATGAAATCGTAGCATGTTCCTATTACTTTGAATAGGAAGGTTGAAACATGGTTTTGAGATAATTTTAGCTTCTCTTGCAAGCATGTTAAGATATGTATTATGAAGCTTTTCATCTATTTTTATTTAGTATGAGATATTGGAAATGTTATTTGGCCTTTCATGCATGTTAAGGGTTCGGTTTTGGCATCTTATGACTTTTTCTTGCTTAAAATACATGATATGAAGAGGTTCACTTTGATTTGGGAAAGATTACATAGTTTGTGTATGCCTCCTCAGAGGGGAGGGCATCTTCCATGCTTGGATGTTTGAGGGAAAGTAACTCATGTTTGGAACAACTCTATTGATGGCCTAAAAATGGTTTTCATTACATTGTTACAGTTTAAAAGTCTATTTTGGTTCCATATGCTGATGCTTTACAGGTTGGTGAGCTACTCCTTGACTTTGAATGACTCAGTTTTACCTTGAAATGGCTGGAGCTTTAATTTTTGTTAAAGTTTGAGTTTCTATCCATGTTTGGGCCCTACTTTAAAGCTCTTACAGGTCGTGGTTTCTGTTGGCCCCTGCTGGGCTCGGTTTTGGAGCTGTGTGGGCATTTGGCTTTCATTTCAGGGGCATGAGATGTTGACTTTTTGTTGAGGTGTTGAAGTTTTCTTTGCTAGCTTTAAGAGGCTCACTTTGGGCTCTTACTGATTTTTCGATTTGTTTAGAAGTGGCTGGAATTTTAATTTCTATTAAAGCCTGGATTAATATCAATGCTTAGGTCCTGTTTTAGCCTTGTTAGGCTTAGTTTTAGCCCCTGCTGAGTTCGGTTTTGGCCCCTGCTGGGCTCGGTTTGGGCATCCCACAGGTGTTTTGGCTTAAATATACATATGCTGAAGGAATTTATTTTGGAGGAACTCCATGGTTGTTCTTGTTTAAAACATACGTTAGTTCTTTATTTTGATGTCTTGAGAATATGGAAATGTTTTCTACCCTTTTGTTGTAACCTGAGTTTGAACTCCAGTTGTGACTCTGTTTGGCTTTAGTTGGGAGTTCGGCTTGCTTTGTTTGGCCTCCTACCCGAAATGTGGTTTTTGCTGGCTTTAGTTCATACCCGAGAATTGGCTTAGTTTCTTTTGATTTTTGGTCTCGGCTCTTACCCGAGAGCCTGTTTTGGGCGTGTTGTGTTGTCCCCATTCGAAAGCTGTTATTTGGTCCTTGATGGATTGGTTTGACAGTTTTTTTTTGTTTTAAGGCCACAATTGGGTGTTTGTTTGGTTCCTAGCCGTGGGTTTGTGATGTGGTTAAATCAGCCTCCCCTTTTGGTCCTTACCCGTGAGGCCTATTGGAGGTCGTTTGGTGTGATTTAGTCCTCCTTGCTAGGCTTGATTGGTTTGAGTATTGTGGATGAATCAAGTTTGTCATCCCAAAAACTATAATCTATTTAGTTATCCTCTTATGTTTGTCAGGGAAGCACAGTAGCCATTGGTGGTTCTTTTGGTCGCCTTGGTCGTGACCCTCATTTGACCCTGTTTCTTGTCTTGGCCGAGGGCCTTGGTGGTTGCTTCCTCTTTTATATTGGCCCCGACCGTGAGCATTTATTTGGTTCTGTGGGAGGATTTCATGCCTATTCGACATATATGGCTATTTATTAATCTGAAAGTTGAGGGAATTTTGATTTCGGCATGAGTTTGGAAATATTGATGGTGGGTTCCCCGTGATCATTTTCATTTGAAGATTGGCAGATTTTAAAACCTCATTTCGGGAAAGCATTTGGTGGACTCGATCAATCAAATATGTCTTTGGGGTTTGAGAAAATTAGTGCAACGTGCCCCTTTATGTTTGTTAGGAAAGACCTTGGGGCCTACTTCTCCAAGTCTTTTTGATACGAGTTTTGAGAACTGATCCATTCTCCTTTTTTTTGGTGTTTTAGATGGATCGGTGTCTCATTTCTCTCACCCCATTTTTGTTCTTTTCTTTCCTTGCTTCTTGGTTCTTTCTTTTTGACGTTTATATCCGATACATAAGTGTCCACGTATAGCCTTTTGCTATACGTGAAACCATCAAGCAAGGTCGCAAGTAGTCGTTTTGGGGCATACGGTGTTGATGATAAAGGCACACCGAAGATAGAGCAGAAAGATGCACTATCCTATAACATCAAAATCCAAGCATTTGATGAACAATAAGATATGGTATCCTTCACCGACATAAGTCTAGCGGAAATTGGCTCGAACCTCCTCAGATGATTGGCAGTCTCACGCCCGACATTGTAATCGACTCGTGGACAACGAAAATTTCTTAAAAAATATATAGGTTTTGATAAACCCTTTTTTAAGCAAAAACATATTTTTCTACGAAACAAAATTGATAACTCTTTTTTGCATGTTTAAAATTTGTATGCATGTTAAAAACATAAAACATACTTTAAAGCTGGTTGTCCACCTGACGAATACCTATTTAGGCTGAGAAATAGCCCTCTAAGTAAGGTTCAAGACACCCTTCTAGACGAGTGGCGGTTTCTATACATTCGGGTGACCGAGTAGCCTTCGTGGACCCTCGAGAATAAATATACAGCTGAGCCTGGTCCCATACGAGTGCTTGCAGTCCTCCTCATCCGAACTTTTTGTTGTTTTGTTTTATCCAAGCTTTGGGACAGTGCACTCGTGTTACTTTTCCTTTTTTCGGGATTTCTCCAGGATTTTTGAGGATTTTCTTTTACTTGAGTCTTTTCTCGTTGATTTTCTTGAGTTTTCTGCTCTTCCTCAAATTTCTTGGATGATGTTTTCTTCCAGACTTTGCTTTTGAGATGCATTTAGGCTTGCTATACTTAAGGAACATCGGATCTCACAGGCGTACACGTTTGTTTTATATTTTTCAGTACTTTATTTTTTTGTTTCTACCTGCTATTGCACTGTATAGCATGTCATATTTTTCTTGTTTTCTACATGCTACTGCTCTTCCTGTACAGCATGTTATACTATTTCTGTTTCTACCTGCTACCATACCGTACAACATGTTATATTATTTATGTTTCTACTCGCTATTGTTCTTCCTGTATAGCATATTATACTGTTCCTGTTTCTATCTGCTACTGTTCCACATACATTCTACTGTTTGTTCTTGTATTGCACATTTCATATTATATAACTTTAAGCATGTTTCCTTTTTTATATAAAATGTTTAGAGGACTACAACCATAGGGCTGTTTGATTTAACACCATAACTGGGCACCCTAGAAAACTTAAACTCGTCACGTCGAGTTTCTTGGAGCTAGCGCGGTGGGCAGCACAACCATCTTCAACAGCAGAACATGTCTTCCCCAGCAAAATCATTCCTTTCCTAGGAATTGAACAACAATCTATAAGATTTCGAGGTTGTTTGCCTAGCGCAACATAAATCCTCCACATCTTCTTTAGACATTCGTATAGCTCTGCTGTACGATTTAAGCCCTAACTCGTTCTAGGTTCCGAGGTTATCATCCGGTACGACGTAAACCCTCATATCTTTCAGGCGATTTGTGTGGTCATGTCACGCAAATATAAGCCTTAATTAAATAAAATTGGCAGGATGAAACACTTTAATAATTTCTTCTCAAAACTGGAGTCAAATCATAGGATAGACTGGGAAGTCACTGAGGTTCTCCTCTGAATCTGTGGCCTCCCCTAGTTTCTCTTCATTTGGATTCATTAACATTGTTCCAGGTTCGAGCATTTCCCCTTTCACACATCTTCGTCCGATTTCGTTGAAGTCTTATCCATTTGACTTCTTTGAAGATAGTATTCCCTGATTTTTATCGAGAGTTTTTTTAGGTGACTTCGGTCATTTAAGATGTAATTACTATAGGGGCTTGCCCTTATAGGAAGTTTTTCCGAACCCAACCTAAAATAAGCACTATTTAATTCTTTGTATTAAATAGGGGAACTTGTCGGCAAATAAAACGGTTTCGCAGACCAAACGGATGTCATATATTTCTTAGTTTATTTGATCGAACATCATCCTCAAGTCTTGTGTTTATCCCTCGGGATAGATACAGGATTTGAGGTAGAGCGCTCTTTCATTTAAACTGTGGAAAATATGAGGTCAGTTTGATTTCATATTTTCTAAAATTATATATATATATATATGTAAATTAAAACGTCCTTCCGAAGCGGGCAACGGGACTTCACTTCCAGCGACCGACAGCTTCTTACGGACAACTTTTGAACAAATCACCCATAAATTTTTAACTTTCTCCCATTTAGCGCCGACATATAAACAATGACTTATGGATGGGTGTTGTCAAATAATTGTCTCTACTTCTCCATGCTTCCATGCAGGAATATGCACACGAAACTTTTTCGATCCTACGCAGGGATCAAATCACCGACGCAAGGGACACACCAAAGGTCGTAACCAATAAGTCAGGCTAAGGCATGTATATATATATATATACATGTATATATACATGTATATATATATATATATATATATATATATATATATATATATATATATATATATATATATATATATATATATATATATAT